>BQKN01000093.1:625741-637644 GCA_022839385.1 Asparagus kiusianus
GTGCCTATAAATAGAGGGGGTGGTTGTTCATTTGAAAGGACTTTTTGGGTGGAACTTCTGAAGAGCCGAAACTCTGCCGGATTGTGATCTCACCTTGGAGTTTTGAAGGCTTGAAGCTTGGACATTTGGATTCGATTCTTGGCGAGCACCCGCACCAAACAAGGCAGGAGTTCGAAGGAATCTAATCCTCAGATCTACATCGTTATACTTCGGATCAAAGCTTGGTTCTTTGATCCCGAGATTCGAACGGTTGTTTCCTTGGTGAAACAACCCCTCCCGGCTATTATCTCCTTGGTGGGATAATACCCGTAATACTTCGTAGATCTGCTCGGATCTAAATCGCATGATGGTTCACGGTAAACAACCCCGACGCAGGCAAACAACCCACAAAAGCAAGAGACCGGATAACAGGATCTTGTGATTTGTTCGATAAATAAGGAAAGTTGTAATTTTTCTTTATTTTCTTTGATTTTCGTTGTAACCGGTTCTTATAAAAAGACCGGATCTTTGTAACGCAAAAAGTTGTTATTTAATAGTGTAACGGAATCAGCAATGAAGAAAGAACCAACTTTTCCCGTGAACAATCTGGCGACCACAGTGGGAGCCACCGATCTCGCTGCCGAGATCGGAGCGTCGCAGCCACGGATCTCGATCCCGGTCGTGGAGGAGGTCGAGTATGAGTTCGACCAACAGAAGTACGAGGAGTACGTGTCCTCGTCCGGATCTACCTCCTCCCCTAAGTCCAAAAAGTCCCAGAAGTTCTCCTCTAGGAGAAAGGTGTGTTGGTGCGAAGAAGTTAAAGCCACCAACGACAACCTCACCCCGATCGGCGCCGAAGTTGCGTCGGGTGAAGTTCCACCGGCCTCTAAGCAGGTCAAGTCCGCCATTGAAGGCGTGGTGACTCTCTCCAAGAGAGCCCGCCA
The DNA here is from genome assembly GCA_022839385.1 of Asparagus kiusianus. NCBI lineage: Eukaryota > Viridiplantae > Streptophyta > Magnoliopsida > Asparagales > Asparagaceae > Asparagus > Asparagus kiusianus. The sequence continues at coordinate 626,665 of BQKN01000093.1, forward strand.
GAGGCAGCGTCGACGCCTCGCGAAGCAATTCGCCAAGGCCATGGAGTCCGTTGACGGGGTCCGCTACCATGCGGATCTGAAGAGCAAACGAGGCAAACATCCTCAACAACAAGTGAAGGGTGGTTCCTCCAAGCCATCAACTATGGAGTGGGTCCGTGTCAAATAGAATCGCTCGACGCTGGAAGAGCGTATCCGCAAACGCCGCGCTTTATCGGCGCAAGCACGGGCTAAAGCTGAAGAAGCCCGGCGAAAGCTGCAGAAGGAGGTGGTCAAAAAGCCGCCACCAACTCGCAAGGTATGGAGGCCGAAGTCTGAAGCTGTTCAGGCTAAGGAGCAAAATCCGCAGCCTCTGAAGATTCAACACCCGGCAAATCAATCCAAACAGCCGGTGATTTCTGCAACTGCTCTGGGAGATCCCGCAGGATCATCCCAGAAGAGAAAGTCAGTTTTGGAGCGCCTCGGTCCAATTCCTAAAGAACGAGGCAAAACTCCAATCCAAGAACGCTTGGGGCCAATGAAGAAGTCCCAAATAATTCAACATGCTGGGGGTCGCCGCAACCCTCAACACTTGGAGAAAATCGCGGCACCCAAGCGCACAACTTTGCGCATCGAGGTGCAAGAGCCCGCTGAAGATTCACGCTCATAAAGGCGCGTTTCAAGGCGTGTGACTCTGGATGGTCTGAAGAAGACAATTCATCCTCAGAAGGAAACGTTGTCGTCTGATGACGACGACGTTATACCTGGGAGAGCGTGCCAACACACGATAGGTTGCTCCAACCTTCAAACGGACGAGCTGTACTATCGTGCCGGGGGTACGAGTAAATCCAGAAAGAGGAGCCCTCGAAGGTTCGAAACTCAGTGTCCTTGCTCGAAGCTTATTCGGGCGGTACTGTCGGAATGCAATTGTGTCAAGGCAGTCCCTGAGAGAGTCTCGGTGTTCGAAAGACTCAGCACTGGAGCGCCGAAACCAAGGCATAGGTGTTTCCAACGAAGAAAAACGATGGTCAAAGACGGTGAACACTCAAGGGTCACCGCCAATATGACCAGCGCAGGAATATCGGCTCAGGATAACCCCAAGGCGATTCCAGAAATACCCCGACGAGTAACTCGTCTTCAGTCCGGAGCTATCATCCGTGCAACGTATGGTAGGGTTCGAACAAGAGTACCTTCGGGAGATGAAGAATCAGATGCCGGCTTAATAATCGCATCTGATAACACCGTGTCCAGTGAAGGACAGCCCCGCGAGTCGTTCATGATAAGCGCGGAGCAAGTGGCCAAGATGCTTGAAGATGCCATGGCCAAACAACAGGAAAGCTTTAGGTTTGAAATGCAAATGGCCATGCAGAACATGAGAGAGATGCATGACCAACAGATCCAAGCATTGAGGAACCAACAAGGCGAACCAAGTCGTCCTAACCAGAACAACCTGGAAGATGAAGACACAAATGAAGCTCGCAATACCAATATCCCTCCCATCAATGCAGGGGGTGGTAACGAGAATGCTAGCGAAGACACAGGTGAAAGCCTAAAAATTAAAAATCTCGAGAGCAAGATCAACACATTGATCTCTGCTCAAGAGACGAAAAAGACGGGCATTCCTTGTCCATACCCAAGAGAGTGGGAATCGATCCCATATCCGGCGAAGTTTAGTCTAATTAACTTCACGCCGTTTAATGGGATGGGTTCACCTACTCAGCATTTGATTTATTTCAAATCGTACTTGGGAGTCATCTCTGGTAATGAACCTCTGATGGTGCGGTCATTCGTTGGCACTCTTCGCGGAGCCGCCTTCGATTGGTATCGCCGCCTTAAGCCAGGAAGCGTGAATAGCTGGGACGACATGGAGACAAAATTCCTCGCTAACTTCTTCGATGACGATACCGAGATATCCATCGGAACGTTGCTCGACGAGAAACAAAAGGACGGGGAACCGGTCGAAACCTTCGTCAAGAGGTTTCGGAACAAAGCGTTGAATTGCCGGGACCCGATCACCGAGGAGTTCATTCTCCAGACTTGCCACAACAACCTCGCATTGGACGTGTTGAAAGCAATGGGGACAGCACCGTCCAATACTTGGAAAGACTTGAAGGTCCGAGGGGAACAAGCCGAACGCTTCCTCCGAAGGAAGAAGGCCGAGAGGAGTCAATCGACGACAAATCCTCTGAACTCGAACTTCGCCTCCCGTGGTAAGGGCAAGACACCCGCAACGACTGTCGATGCTAATCAAACATCGCAACAGCAGTCCCGGAGGCAGCAAAAGACTTCGGATCAGAGGCCTCAAAAAGAGTACTCCTTCAAGGACGAAGATGTTCCAGCCATCTTTAAATCCCTCCTTGACAATAACAAGATCAAGCTCCCACCGATCACGAATCAGGAGGAAGCTGACGATATTACGGATCCGAAGTACTGCGCATACCACAGAAGGATCCTTCACCCAACCAAGGCGTGCTTTACACTCAAGAATAGCATCCAGACCTTGGTTGAAGCCGGTGTCATAACGCTAGAGTGAGCCAGTTGAAAACGGCATAACTCCGACCGGTATAAGAGTATAAACTGCTTCCTGCCACTCCGAAGAGTATACGAGTATAAACTGCTTCTCAATCCTCCGATCAGTATAAGAGGTTAAACTGCTCCCTGATACTCCAATAGGTATATGAGTCTAAACTATTTTCACGGGAAGTTCCTGGAGAATGCCATGCGGGGTATTCTTAAGGATAACCCGATCATGCAGCTGATACAATGATACACCCAGTTTTGCAAAGAAAGCTGGGGGTGGATAATTCATGTAACGGGAAGTTCCCGGAAGAATGTTAAATGTAATATTCTTAGGGATAACCCGGTCATGATGAATAAAGTGATAAACACTAAACTCCTAATTTCCGAACACTCTTTTGCTGAGATGAAATCCGATCACTTCATTGGATCAATTTTCCCTCACAAAACTCTCATTGGTGTTTGACGACTTATAGTCTCCACCACAAAATCCCCCACCGATCAAACTAATTGACGGTGGGTCCACTAAAATTCCTTTCGGTTAAATCCACTCAAACTTTTGATGTATCTGTGCACTCAACACTCCTATTGTTAGAGTCCGGATATAATACTTGGAATTTTGATATCAATCCTTGACGAATTGTCAAACCCCTTTGTGTTAAGTCCTTATAACTTAACACCAAGAATACCCCCTTTGAGTGATTTGTACGAATCAACATTCTTACAGTAATTTGTACTCTCACTCTCACTTTTTACTTGGTCAAACCTTCCTACAGTTAGGACCACAACCAAAATCCCCTCTCGACTCCTTCAATGAACGAGAGGCCCACAAATCGATCGATCATACCTTCTTACAGTTAGGATCGTTTTAAACCCCCCACTTGGTCAAACCTTCCTACAGTTAGGACCACAACCAAAATCCCCTCTCGATTCCTTCAATGAACGAGAGGCCCACAAATCGAGCGATCAAACCTTCTTACAGTTAGGATCGTTTTAAACCCCCCACTTGGTCAAACCTTCCTACAGTTAGGACCACAACCAAAATCCCCTCTCGAGTCCTCCAATGAACGAGAGGTCCGCTTTCAAATCGAGTGATCAAACCTTCCTACAGTTAGGGTCATCTCAATCTCCAGTTTGGTCAAACCTTCATACAGTTAGGACCAAAACCACAATTCATTCTCGATAAACGAGAGATTCATCTTTAGTTCGGTGATCAAACATTCTGACAGTTAGGGTTATCCGATTCTTTTCGATTCTCGGAGTGGAGATCCCACTCTTAGTTTCACCTTTTCGAATTCTGGGGGTGGAGATCCCACCTCGAGTTTCCTTTCCTTCTTTGTTTAGGAAATAGAATATAAAATTCTTCCTTCCCACACCAATCATTTTCCAAAAATTTTGGATTCATTCTAGGTATTTTATCTCGAAACCTAAGCAGGGATAAGTCTGCGCCTAACACGCGCTGCCGGTTTAGTCTTTCTCCGTAGAAGAAGACACCAGAATTCGATTCTGGGGTACTTTATCCTGAAACCTAAGAAAGGATAAGTCTGCGCCTAACACGCGCCGCCGGTTAGTTCTTAACCGTTAAAAAGAACACCCGTCCGCATATTCAACATTGTGGCTAGTTGTTATTAATAACACCATAATCCGTGCCTCACACGCATGGGGAATTTCATCCTGAATCCTAAGAAAGGATATGCCGATGCCTAACACGCGTCGCCGGTTTAGTATTTTACTGATTGAAGAAGACACCAGAGTTCGATTCTGGGGTATTTTTATCCCGAAGCCTAAGTAGGGATAAGTCAGCGTCTAATACACGTTGCTGGGTAGCCTATTCCCATAACAATGGCGAAGTCTATGTATTCGACATCATAGCACGAAGTCTCAGAGAATTCAATCTCTGAGCACAACGTTACATGCGAACGGATTTAAACAATCCGCGTGTAAGCCCGATTCAAACGGTAATCGGTAAGAGCACGTCAAATCCGTTGATGGCTGAGGATTTGCCAAAAATCCTAAGTCAACGTCTCATACACGTTGCTGTTTAGTCTTTTCACAGGAGAAAGACGAGATCTACGTATTCAATATCGTAGCACTAAAAGAGTTAACTCTTTTAGCTTAACATCACGTGCGGAACGGATTTAGACAATCCGCATGCTAGCCCGACTCAAACGGTAGTCGGTAAAGGCTAATCAAATCCGTTAGAGGCTGGGGGTTGGCCAAAAATCCAAAAGCCAACACCTCACACGTGTCGCCGGGTAGCCTATTCTCGTAACAATGGCGAAGTCTATATATTCGACATCATAGCACAAAGTCTCAGAGAATTTAATCTCTGAGCACAACGTTACATGCGAACGGATTTAAACAATTCGCATGCTAGCCCGACTCAAACGGTAGTTGGTAAAGGCTCATCAAACCCGTTGATGGCTGAGGGTTTGCTAAAAATCCTATGAGTATTGTGGTCAATCATTTCAAACGGAATGACGAATCATAATAAAGATAAAAATGAAAACATTCAGCAAACAAAATCATACATCAAGCCCGTGGCTAAAAATCTGCTGACTGATCTTAGACAGCTTATCATCATAAGCTTGACTAAGCTCGGCTCTAATGGACTCCTCGGTGGCGGTCGAAGTCTTCGCAGCAGCCTCCTCGGTCTCGGATAGCCTCTGCTTCAAAGACTTCAACTCATCAGACAAAGCCGTGCAGGTCTGCTGATCCTGTGCCTTCGTCATCTGAAGAATACCCAAGGTCTCCTTTTCTTCGCGGAGTTCTCTTTCAAGCCGGTCTATCTTGGTTTCACAAGAGATAAGAGAAGAATCGAGTTCGGCAAGTGAAGATAATCTGGTAGCAAGGCCGGTCTCAACTCGAGCTACTCGGTCTCGCTACATCTGAATCTCAAGCTCAGCAAGAATCTTAGTCTCGCGCAGTGACTGTAAGCGGGTGTCCAACTCAGCAGCAATAAATGAAGAGGCGCCGGTATCTCGAAGCTCACGAAACATCTGAAGCTCATGCTCTAGGCAGTCGAGATCGTCAACTATAGCCTTCGCCAAATCTGGATATCATGTTTCCCTTATCAAATTGACTCTGGAATTAAGGAGTGGTTTAAACTGGTGAAGTGAAAGTCCGCCGTGGAATAGCTTGCCAATCATAGCATTCACAAAGGAGAAGAAGGAGCGAACTTCTATGCAGATGACGACCTTGTCAGGATCGTCGTCAGATAACAACTCCTTCACTAGGACATGAAGACGAGAAGAATGCTCTACACAAAAAAGGGAGAAGTCCGTCAAAAGTCTTAATGAGAAAAAGGAATAACGCTCCTCAGTGAGTTGACTTATACCTTCTTCCCCTTGAGCCGCTGGGGTGGTGAAGGTGTAACGGCTGCGGGTGCATCAACTGGTGTAGTTGGTCTCGCAACCGGCTCAACAGGATCCTTCTCAACAAAAGCTCCTGTCAAATTCAAAACGAAATTCGCAGAGGCGTTACATTATAGCTGCACTAGTCAAGATTGGCTAGTCCTATAATCAACTCAGAAGGAGGCACATACCTTCAAGGGAACCATCCTCGAGATTGTTAGCAAATGTGGATTCAGAAAACATATCCCCAGGTAACTGGTCATCAATCTGAGGCGAGCTATACATGAAGTTCAGCATAGGAGTGTCCGCAAATAAGCCTCCCTCGTCAAAATCATCAATCGAGAAGTCTGACACAAGAAAATATAAGTGTCAAAGAAGAATGAAGAGACTACAACCAATAAAAAGGAGTTACCTTGCACGGGTGCATTAGCCTCTTCATTTCCAGGATCCGCGTTCGCCTCCTGCAAGTCATCTGAAGGAGCAAGAGTGTCAGCAGCTTCTGTAGGCCTCTCTACATGGGGTAGTGGATCAGACTCATCAGGAGATACGGGAATGGAATCAGGACTCATCTCACTCTCTCCACGCACTCCTATATAGAGATGGAGAAGTATGAGTCAATATTATGGATAACCAAGAGGATGGTATTCAGGGTAGATGTTACCTCCGTCACTAGCAGGATCATCACCAGCCAGGTCCATATCAGAAGCTCGGGAAGTTGCACGCGGCTTACGGGCTAATCTTTTCCGCCTATCAGTGGGGATCGAAGGTCTCGCCTGGGGAGGAGGACGGAACTCTTCATCCTGATCAACTGTGGTCCCTGAAACATCAAACCATAGTCAGTTTCAATACTTCTGGAAGATAGAAGGAAAAGATGAATGATTAACCTCGCTCGGAAAAGTCATCGTAATCTTCAGGATCCCCGCCTGAAGCCTCATCTGTGGAATGGAATGTCCTCTGGCCCTCTTCATCAATCCGGCGAATCTTGTTCCGCGTCCTCTGTGACCGAGCGTTCTCCCGAATCCTACGGGAATCAACCTGAGAAGCTTCCTCAGCCTCTAGCTCCGCAATCGGCTTCACAGGGATAGTCTTGTTGGCTGCTAACAACCACTTGCAGCTCAAGAAAGTGAGGTTCAACTGCCGATCAGCACTCGGGAGGCTGAACTTAGCACCAGTACAGCCAGTCACGGTCCACAACCATGCACGGAGACCGTCTACCAAACCACTATGGGTCCGAAGCTGCTGACGAGGATTCCCGACGTAAAGCTGATCATAACCAAACTGGCGAGCGAATCGGCAGGGTAGATATGGCTCTATGAAGCACTGATCCCTCACCCGGAAAGTCAGATAGTCGGGCCTAATATTCACCAGCCAGTTGAAGCAGCCGATGTCTAAGTGAGTCCGATATTCTCTCGGCCTCTCCTCATCTATCAAACACTCGCCGTATCGGCCGGAGAACTGCGGAAAACTAGTGGAAAATGCCCAACACTTGTGGACCTACAGCTGCTGTCTGACATCAGAAAATCCGCGTCCTTCCCACCTGCCATTCTCAAGCAACTGTAACAGTGGAACAGAGTGGTCTATGGCGTTCGGTACCGACATCATATCCGAGCGGTGAAGGACGAACCAAGCCATCAAATAAGCGTACAGAAGCTCCACCTTAAGAGTGGGAATCTGACCTAGCAAATCAGTTTCCTTCCGTGTGAAGGCACTGGAAAGCTATCAAAGTCCTCGATGGATGTTAGCCACCATCACCGGAAGAAGTGAGAGTTCTTTCTTATAGGCGAGTTGAACTGCTGGGTAAAGTACCTCCAAGGGCAAGGCGTCGCCAGACTGATATGGAACCACGCACTTTTTCAACCAGATAGCAAGAAAGCCGGCAAGAAGAGTCATCGGTCGAATCGGTGCGGTAGCATGCCACAAGAATGACTTAAACTTGGTCTTTGCAGGAAAGCCACCCTCAGGACTGCTAGTAGTGTAAGAGTGAGCGTCAATCTTCTTCAGTAGACTGTTCACCTCTGAAGGAGTGAGTGTGCCCAACTCACAAATATCCTCGCCAGAACTGCTCTCCAGATTCTTGAACAAATAATTGGCAAACTGCTTCAGACTCACAGATGCCTTGGTCCTCTTTGCTAAAGGCTCAGACTGTGCCAAAGCAATGTGATAGTGACAAGTAAGATCCCATAGAGTCTCATAGCGATCGGGCATACGATCCTTCAACTGGTCCAATTCATGATTAGAGGGAAAGTACTCCTGGTATAGCATCTGTCCCATGGGCAAGCCAGAAATCCTGTGCATCTCGTGAAGAGCCAAGCCCAACTCCCCCTGCCGGGTCAGAAAAGTGTTCGAGTCTGGATTATATAGCTCGAACAAAGCACAGAAATGCCTCAAACTGACAGGCAAGCCATACATGGTGGCACGAACGGCTGCATACAAACCGCAAGCGTGCAACTCCTCGCCCCATCGGCTCAATACGTACGTCGTCATGCGGGTCCACCAAAACTTGTCCAAAGAATGGACCCAACCATAAATCCTGTGACGCGTCGCAGGCATCTCCCGTCCTAGAGCAGCGAGGCGATTCCTCAAGGTAGAAGCGGTGGCAAGGAATTCGTTACGTGGTGGTGCATCCAGCCCTAACACTCCAGGATGTAATCCGGTGATATGACTCCTACTCGAACCAGGAACTGCCTGATGAGTGACATAGCCGTAATGGACACTCTTATGATCCTCCGTCAAGCGCAACGACATCTCCCGTGTCACAGCTTGACACCTGAGCTCAGTCAATGAGCGATGCCGAGGAATCTCCGGCAAGTATATGAAGCCACTGCCGGTCTTATGAAGCCACTGCTCAGCATCAATAAATACGGCTTCTGGGTCATCGACAGAATCACCAAATAAGAAATCGCTCTTCCGAAGAGGCTGAGTAGAGCTGGCGTCCTTCACAAAAGGTGCATCTGTAATCAGCTGGCGAATAGCTCGATGCCCACCTTCCCTCACCACTTGGGCAACCTCAGTCGATGTACCCGAAGCAAACTGAGGAGTAACTGGAATAGGGGAAGGATCGTCGGAGGTCGAGTAATACTCGCCACGACGCCCATATACTGCGTGGGATGAGAACGAGCCGGAAGGGTATCCCACTGCGAAATAAACAGTTAAACACTGGTTAGTCTCAATTATAAAAGAAAATTGAACTCATCTTACAAATAGCTAAGATAGAGTCATTGCCTTATAAAGGGTGAGACGATTTGGCCACATTGTGCAATCACAAAACAGGGTATGTCGACAACATATCCCTGCCTTATAAAGCGCAATGTAGCGTCAAATCGCCCCCTTTATTTTTGAGATATAGTTTTGACCAAGCAAAACATATCTTTAAAGCGTCGATCCTCACCAAGGAGAATCAAGGCTCTTCCCGATTGCCTCACCAAGGAGAACAACGTGGGGTAAGAAGGATCAGTTTACAAATTTCTAAGAAAAAGGGTTTATTTGCAAAAAAGTAGCTCACCAGCGTAAGAGGGAGGCGCGCCATCAACCGACACAGCAGGGGAACGACCTCTCGGGGCACGAGACATGATGACCTGCAAAATAACTCAAGGGGTTAGATTCAAAAAATAATTTCAGCCCTAATTTTTACATAAAAACCCCTCAAAATTACAATTTTTACCCCCTGAAAGATTATCTCGAGGCGTCAAATCACACCCTCAACCCTCACATACGATCCCACAAATACATAAATTGAATTGAGCATGAAAAAGATCAAGATTGTGGAAGATTTACCTGAAGAAAGGCTCGAGATCCAATAAAGATGAGATCTTTAAGGAAACTTGAACCACGCGCTCGAGGGGCCTGAGAGAAATTCTAAAAATGTTTTTTTTTTGAGGGATTTTTCAGTCCAAGATCAAAAGGAAGCCTAGATCTGGGACAACTATCAGGGTTTCGAGGAGAAAAGACGCTCGAGGGAAAAGAAAATCAAAAAATAGGGTTGAGGGGGGGCCGGCCCTAGAGAGGAGGAAGAAAAGAAGAAAAAGAAAAGAATGGACCCCTTTTTATAAGGTAAACCAAGTTGAACCGCACCGGACCAAGTTGAACCGAACCGGACCAGTCCAGATCAGTCCAAACGGGGTTGAATCGAGCATCGAAACGACTCCAAATCAATTGAGGGTCTCATCCTTGGTTTATTCCTGTCTCTCCCACACATTTGGAAGGAGCGGAAGAATTTTTTTTTTTGAGCCAAATTACTGCCTTTTTGGCTCATTTTCAAGCCGGTTCAGCTCATTTTGGGCACGGAAATACTCCAATGAGGTATACGAGTATAAACTATTTCCTATTTTTTGTTGAGAAGTTCCTGAAGAATATTTTTTTCTAAAAATATTCTTAAGGATAACTCAATAACACGACGCCGGACAACGCGTCGCAAATAAAGACTCAACGCCAACAATCGAGGGTTAGTTGTACGTCGAACCAACAAACACGAGCTAAAAGATTTAAAAATCAGGAATCGACTTCAAGTTCAAATTCCGACAACGGTCAGACAATAAATGCAGCACCGGAATCCTTACAGACATTCGACAAAGCACCGAATAGCCTGAAGGAGTGAAGGAATACAGAACGAATGTCATTCCAGGTCCCGTTACACCGACGAAGGGTAGGGGCAATCATATCCAAAGCATTCCAGACTCTTCTATAAAAGAATGAGGCTGAAACACTTTGGAGGGGGTATCTGTAGGCGTATAAAATTACCTATAGGTCCCTTAGCACAGCCCGGCGTGATGATTCGACAAATCAACGGACGTTCGAGCGACGAGGCGACGAGGCACGCAAGCAACGGAATACGTTCGCATGTGGAACCAATCCAGCGGTTCGGAAAGTCAACGAGTCGTCCAACAACAAAATAGGATTTGTACTCAAACACCGAGGCAGAAATACTGCCAAATAAAGACCCGGGCTATCAAATCGAAGTCCGGACAAACCAAATGAAGAACCGAAAGACGGAAAACAACCGAACAACAGAAAACGGAGAACACCCGGGGGGCTCGGCCTTGACCGGCTCCTTTCCCCCCTCTCACTTGTGCACACATGCACAGATTCGAGTGCCTATAAATAGAGGGGGTGGTTGTTCATTTGAAAGGACTTTTTG
>BQKN01000093.1:647383-692247 GCA_022839385.1 Asparagus kiusianus
GTTTAAAGCAAAATCAAGATAAATTAAAATTTTCTGACAAATGCATATAATCCAAATATAGAAAAACTAAATTATTTACCTTGACCACATCGATAAGATCCACTATTTCCCTTCGTCCAAGCTTATGAGTATTAGTTTGAATTATGACATGTGCTTCAGGCACTACGTGTGAACCAATTAAACTTGCATTATGGTTTCTCACAACTACTAATGCAAGGATTAGTTCATTTTTAGTCTTGTACTACTGCAAGAGTACAAGGTTACTTGTTGAATTGCATTTAATCGAGGATTTAAAATCCAAAAATGGCAAAAGGATATGATCTCCTACCATGTTCATAGCTCCACCTTGTCCACACATATAAGTAATTTTCTGAATTGTAGCATGTGCTACAAACATAACTCGTAAGCCAACTAGTTTGATATTGTGATTTATAATCAACAATTGGTTGTGTTTTTCTGCTACTACTAATGTAGTTATCAATTCAGAATGCTAAGTGTAATTCTTGGTCATGTACTGCTGCTGGAGTACAACATTATTTGCATGGAATGGGGAAAAAAAATTTCGATCAATTTTATTATTGTCTGTAATATTCTGCTTACAGAGTTTCAACTGCTAGATAATGTGGTGCAGAGCTGAATCATATTTAGTCATGTATTTGAAATCCAAAATTTCTGATTCAGTCTGCCAGTTGTGCTTGAGGCAAGATTATAGGCTTTCATAGATCAAAGCGATTCTTCAGGGATTGCCCAGAAAAAGTGAATACTTTTTCAGTGAGGCATCAATTTTTCACGTCTTAATTGATAGAAAGAAAATTTTAAAGTGTTTGCCTTCTGGGCAAAGATACTTAAGAGATATAATCGTGCAAGAATCACAATGCACTAATCATATATTATAGTAAAATAAACGTTCGAGGCCAAAGACAAGTAATAATTACTATCATATATCACAGTGCACTAATCATGGGGACTAAATATTAGTGCATGAGTAATTAGAAATATCCACATTGTAATAAGATCACACATAATCACCAAAATCATCAAGCTCCTTTTTCTAAAGATCTTTATAATGATTATCTTTCAAATGTTTGCTTCTGGCAAACTAGTCTGATATTAAAATTCACATAAAATTTTTAATGTTCGGACGATCAATAACCATCACAAACTCAAGCAAGTAAAAATTAAACAAAGGTCCTTTCTTCTAAACTCAAGGTTGCCAGATTCATATCTCTCATATTCAACAGGTTATCTTCATAATTGTCATCTTTTCGGGTCATGTTTGCTTCAGGCAAATTGGCATGATGTTTTTTTTTCACCTTGTTTATTTCATAATATGCAGCCTATTAAGTAATTGTTTGACTAAATAATCTTTTCCGTATGCTGGCCTATTCTAACCTTACAGATTTGTTTATTTGAACAAGTAATGCTTAATGCATTCACAAGCAGAATCTGAACTAATAATCAATAACTTGGTAAATATGAAATATGGTAAAATCGTAAAGCTAAATTAAATAAGCACACAGTCTTTAGAAATTTTAAGTTCTGTGAAGAGTGTTTTTTTTATAGTCCTTTTCCCATTTGAAGAAAAATAGATTGCAGATAATCAAGTCTTGATTGTCACACAAACAGACTTTTAAAATATAATTCCATGAATTCTTAACCAGAGGAAACCAAGAAGAATTATGAAAAGGTAGAAACAATCTTGAAATCTTTAACTATCTCTTCATTTGAAACTAGTGTTGAAACAAATAATCATCTACTGAACGCACAATACAACAATGCTAAATGTATATCTCATAAACAGTCAAAATAATCATCTAATATCAGTATGGATTACTAATTCCTTGTCTGGTTATTATAAACATTCAACTATCTTGTGAATTGTCATACTTCAGTTAGATATCAAAGCTAAGCACGTTTTGTTATAGCGGCCACTGACCGTTTAATGCAAACCCTTAGAATTTAAATATATGTTTAACATTCGTCTCACCCAGGAACATCTAAATATAAGCAGATTGCTGTCTTCTTTATCTACCTTCCAATTTTACAAAGGAATATTCAATTTGCATATATTATGTGCCAACAACATGCTTATGAATCACTCCTTTCCGAAGTTCCATGTCTACAATTTCAAAAAACTAATCTATAAATACTTGCATACATTAATAACTTCATCATTCACATTCATCATACATGAAAAAAACTGAGTTGCATATGTCATCCCAACTTATTATCAGAAGTTTATGGAAGCAACTCATACTCTAAATAAGCAACTGAAATTAAAAAAAAGGATTTAGCTAACGCTTGTAATTTTTCAAAAGCATGAAAACAAACTAAGATGAGCAAAAAATGATGAGAAATAACTTAAGAGTTCTTTGCTCATGAGCAGAATTACTTGATACCACGAATTCTTCGTAGCCTAAACTTGGAAGCGTGTATCAGAATATAATTGCGATGCAATTAGAAAAATATTGAACAAAGAAATTCATAATAGAGAAAGTACAATAATTTCAGGCAAAAAGGATCATGTGGAAATTGTTATCACGTAAGGGGTGTACACCGAAATATCTCTTACCACTAACGGACGATTACGAACCGGCTAGCTAGAGCTTTCGTGCTAATAACGTGTTGTTATCTCGTTGTTGTATCTACATAGATCACATATACAAAGTAAGAATTAAACATGAAATGTAAGAATAAATAAATAGACAAGAGAAGAGATAGGGAGAAGAATGATTATCTCATTTTATTCATCTTTATTTCTCCATACAATTTGTCTTCCATAACTTACATTATATAGATAAATCATAAGAAGACTAAAGGTCATGAGCTAGTGAAGAGTCACATAATTAATTGCCCATATTCAAGTAATGTCCACATTCATTCATTTATATTTACAACAATGATGACATTATTGAAGAGAGTGTTGTTTATTTCAAATACACAAAAGAAAAATGTTTGTTATTTATTTTTAACCTTTGGTGTTCTTAATATTTTTCAACATTTGGTGTTCCCAACATGATTTAACTTTTGATGTTCCCAACGTGGTTTATCCTTTGGTGTTTCCAATGTAGTTTAACATTTGGTATTCCAACATGGTTCATCTATAAATAGAGACTTGATCTCCTCAGTTGATAACACTGAAAAACCTTTGTGCTCTATCTTCTTTCCTGTCAGAGGGAGATATTTGTTGTTCTTTGTAGAACAGGTTATTGGAGTGCACCTTAACCTGTTATCTGTCGTTGAATCCTGTGATGAAAGACGCCACTGCAGTCTTTTGCACCGAGAAGGGAGCGAAATCTTTTCTTAAGGACAGTGATTACACACCTTGGCAGTTCGCACACCTTGTGATTTGTTCCGGCCATAAGCAATTTCTTCAACAATCTTAAGAAATGAACAGTCCAATGGCTGGATCCGAAAATGGTGTCATCAACCTCGATGCTGTAACTACAAACTTCAATGGGGTCTCGACCATCGTTCCACAGAAGAATTTTTTATCTGGGTGACTTCTCCCAAATACGTCGAAGATCAAACAATTCCAGGGAGATCATTTCAAGCGCTAGAAGGAAAGGGTTTTTGATGCCCTTGATGTTCTCAACTATGTTGAATATCTCACCGAAAAGGAACATCTACCATGTGCGGTAGATTATGAAGCAAAGCTAGTGGCTTAGCAGAAAGGTAACAATGTATGTCGTCATACCATCCTATTTACCTTATCAAATGAGCTTTTTGATATTTACTTCTCAAAGTATGCAAGTTAATTAAGTCTTTATATGGATTGAAGCAAACGTCTAAACAATGACATGAAAAATTTGATAGTGCATTGTTATCCAATGGTTATCATATAAATGATGCAGATAAGTGTGTTTACTTTAAAACATTTGAGAATCATCAGTATGTCATTATCTGCCTTTATGTGGATGATATGCTCATCTTGAGCACTAGTCTTGAATTAATAAGTAAAACAAAAAAGTTTTTATCCTCTCAGTTTGATATGAAGGATATGGGAGAAGCTGATGTAATTCTTGGGATTAGAATCCTTAAAAATACAGATGGTTTCACTTTGACCCAAGAACATTATGTGGAAAATGTTTCGAAAAAGTTTGAATATTATGATAGTAAGTCTGTGTCGACATCTTATGAGGCAAATGTTCAACTTAAGAAAAACAATTCACATAGTGTTTCACAACCAAAATATGCCCAAATTATCGGAAGCCTTATGTACTTGATGAATTGTACAAGACTTGACATAGCTTATGAAGTGGGCAGATTAAGTAGATATACCCAGTGTCCTAGTCAAGAACATTGGACGGCCCTAAAAAGATTGATCAAGTACTTGAAATGCACGATTAATTATGGACTAAGATTTGGAAGGTCTCCACCAGTATTAGAAGGGTATTGTGATGCAAACTTGATCCCAGATTCACAAGAAATCAAATCCACTAGTGGTTATGTGTTTACCCTTGGTGGGGGTGCAGTGTCTTGGAAATCATCCAAGCAAAACTTGATAACTCGGTCTACCATGGAGTCCGAGTTAGTTACCTTAGATAAGGCATGTGCTAGGGCTGAATGGTTGAGAAACCTTTTAGCAGATCTTCCCATTGATTCTACTCTGCATCCTTCTGTGTCTATGCATTGTGGCTGTCAGGCCGCAATTGCAAAAGCCAAGAGTAATATATATAATGGGAAAGGTAGACACATACGTTTAAGACACGCAAGTATTAAGCAGCTGCTACGATCTGGAGTTATAACTCTAGATTATGTGACGTCGGAATTAAATTTGGCCGCTCCTTTGACAAAATCACTTAATTGGAAGCAAATGGAAATTACATCGAGGGGAATGTGACTACTGCCTAATAAATAGAGAAAGATTGGCGGCAATCCTACCTACGTGATTGGTGATCCCATGAAATAGGTTCAAAGGGAAAAATAAGTCACTCCTTGTTCTGACAATCTCTATGAGACGTCCCTACCTATGGTGAGATAGTACATTGTATACATATAGTATATTTTCATATATTCATATAGTACTCGATAAACTGAGAAAGGATTGAGTTAAGCTCTTAATGGAGAGTTCATAAGCCCAATTTGTGGCGATGTATTTTATACACACTTGATGGATATCCACCTATGTGAGTGTAGAACTGGGTCGGTTCTTATGGGTACCTAGGTATGTACTCTAGAGCACTCATGAAGCACAGGAAGCGCATGGCCAAAATAGCGGACGCCTGCATGAACAACAATATAATGAAGGTGCAGCGTGGGCATGATTCCTCTATTTCACGCTTAAGGGATATTGGTTCAAAGAATTTATTCTACCATGTTTCTGTGAGATAAGATTCATTGTCCTAGAACTAGTTCAAGTCGAAAGGCACTAGTATCTAATGCATTGTATCTTCGATTTTCTCTGACATTTTCTTTGTTATTCTTGGTTCCAAATGATGTCGAGTTTTGTGTATTTTGAAATTGTGGGAGATTGTTGTGTATTTCAAATACACAAAAGAAAAATATTTGTTATTTACTTTTAACCTTTGGTGTTCTCAATATTACAACCTTTAGTGTTCCTAATGTTCTTCAACCTTTGGTGTTCTCAACAATATTTAACCTTTGATGTATGGTTTAACCTTTGGTGTTCTCAATACAGTTTAACCTTTGGTATTTCAACATCGTTCATTTATAAAAAGAGACTTGATCTCCTCAGTTGATAACACTGAGAAACTTTTGTGCTATCTTTCTTCCTGTCAGAGAGAGATATTTGTTGTTCTTTATAGAACAAGTAATTAGAGTGCACCTTAACTTGTTGTCTGTCGTTAAATCCTATGAGGAAAGACGTCACTGCATCCTTTTACACCGAGAAGGGGCGAAATCTTAAGACACACATCGGTAGTTTGCACACCTTGTGATTTGTTCCGGCCATAAGCAATCTCTTCAACAGATGACATATGTTTAATTTGTGATATAAAGCAAAATATTCGAGGTCATTTGTTCAAATGTTTGCGGTGGACCCAAAATAATGAGTCCGGCCCCTGGACTTGGTCTCTGTCGGTTTTTGGGCGCTTGAAGAGTAAACAAATGTATAAATGAGAAGACAGCAGCCTGTAGAAAAATACCTTTGATGTCATTTTAGTACTTCGTTACCCTGATGTTTTCTAAACCTCATCCTTCCTTTATGTTTAGTTCTCTTTGGGATAGTTAATTGCTGGAGAAAAAAGTCAGTCAAAATATTTATATGCAAAACCTGCGAGACATTAGAATATTCTCTAAGACATTAGAATATTCTCTATAAGGTTTAATCCAACCTTTTTAAAAAAAAAAATCGAACTTAAAAGAAGTCAATTATAACAAGTAGGCAGAACAATCAATTTCAAAACTTTCCCCAACAAATGTGTTGTAGGCAGAATATTATTTTGTAATAATGAGTCTATTTGGGGCTCGGGGGAATCTGGAGATTGAAAATGGAGGAAATTTCAAACTTAAAGAACTAATAATTAACTAAATGCATGCTCAACAGAAAAGTAAAGAATGTTACTTTTTCATGGGTCCAACTATTCACACCCCCAAACAGTAACTTTGGGGGTGTGTGAGGACTAAATTGCCCTTCTCCCACCGGACAGCCAATCCGGTGGGTAATTAATTTTTCTGTCAACAAAAGGATATTTTCGGCAATCCAACTCCCAAAATTACTGTTTGGGAGTGGATATAGCAAACGTGCTTTTTCATAGAAATATAACAAAAATTACCATGAATCATAATTGACAGTAGAGCTCAGTATCATTTCAAGAGAGCTCAAGCTATCGACATGAGTTTTCATCCATCAGACATGGACCGAGACCTTGGCTCAGTTCTGCACAATCCTAAAATTTATATTAGACATGAAAACAGCTGATAACAAATTAGAAAGTTACGAGGTAAAGAAATAACAATATCTAGCAAACAACACTACAACGACAACAAGAAACTGTCAAATGTTCAGCGACAAGTTCATTTCACTATGTCAGCCATAACTATGATTAATTATTAGCATGATATGAAATGCCATTTGAAGGGTCAAATGGAGTTCCCCCTAACTTCCAATAGATAGAGAGAGAGCCCGGTATGGTAAACGTAATCAACACCAAGGATTCTTCTGCTACTTCTACATGTTGGATTATGGAGGAGCAGGCAATGCTTTAGGCTTTGGCTTGACTTCAACTTCATTGACGTTACGAACAAAGATGGCATCAGGTTCATGACTGGATCATAAAAAGGAATTCAGTAACCAAAATTAATAGACCATTCTCCAAAGCTGGACAGTAAAGATTTGATACTCACGGCACATCTCCCTCTTCAAACGTGTAGCTGGAGGCCACTGCCAACAGACGCCCATCCTTGCTGAAGGATAATGCTGCTATGCTAGTGGGATATTTGGGATACTGCAAGTGTAGTCAAAGAAATCAGTATTACCATTGAGCATAACAAAGAATGTGTACCCAAGCTGTATGCATGCTACTTTTAGTTTACCTGGTATAATCTTTTCTTGTTGTTTCCATCCCAAACATTCACAAACCCATCACAACCTCCAGTAGCAAACGTCCCATAGCTGCAATAGATCAAATTTAGCAAATGGAATGCGGAATCTTTCATGTGTGCATATGTATGTGCTTTTGTGAGTGTGTGTGTAAGATAATGCAGTGTCAGGATAAACAATTACATGGGATGGAAAGCAATTGCATTGACAGGATAAACAGTGTCCCTTCCAGCCTCTGATTTCCTGTGGCATTTGAAAGCATACCTGCAAGAAAATTGGTTCATTAGAAGACAGAAATGCAGCATAAAATTTTGTTTAATGACAACAATCATATTACGCATTTATTCAACATGACATGCACATGGAAATCCAAAGCTAAAAATGTAAGTTTGAATGGTCTGCCGCACATTTGATAAAAAATCACACTGAGGTCATAATGCTATGGTAAACCAACATTCTATCGCAATGATAAAACATTGACTATTACATGAAAATTTTTGCATGGGGATAATATAAAGCGCTAACTACAGAAAAACCCCTGTACAATCGCCCAATTGCCGATAGACCCCATGTACCTCTATGATTGCAGACAGACCTTCTGGATGATCTTTTTGACTATTTTACCCTCAGGGTGTCTACTTGTCAAGAAGGAGAAAAAAAACTGTGAGGGTAAAAGAGTCAAAAAAATTCACTCAGAGGTCTACCTGCAATAATAGAACTAAAAGGGTTCTACCCACAATTGGGCGATAGTTCAGGAGGTCTACCCACAACTGCAATTGCAAATTAATATAAATTTCAATTATATGAATCCAGAGCTTTGTGCTTTATAACGAAAAAAAGAAGCTCTAGACACCTCAAAATTTTCTCTCTTGGTAGAAAATCATTTAGTGTGTGACCATGTTTACCTACTGAAATAACTAAAGAAAGAAAAAGTAATGTCTCCGTGCTGCTCAGTTTGGGAATCCATAAACACATGATAGAATTCAACGTAGCACAAGTATGTCAATTAACTTACTTCTTTGCTTGGCCTGCCTCAGACAGATCAAAGAACTCCATTGCAACTCTTCCCTCCACAGAACTAAGAGCATAACCTGAACCAAGTACCAAACTAAATTAGATATATACATCTCAGATCAAAAGAAAGTAGTCACAGTAGGATATCTAAAATTATTCAAGATATGTATATTGAATTGAAACTCATTCAAGAGGTTTGTCGGCTAGCATTGAGCTTTTTATTACCTCTAGAAATCTTATTCATGGGCAAAGATTCATGTTCTGGGAACTCAAACACATGTATCAAGTGGCCTCATTCATTCTACCAGTGAAAAGACATCCGGTAAAACGTAAACCACATGTTGCATATGGCCGACAAGATCTGAAAGCACATTTGTATATTCATATTTTTAGTTATTTCCAGGTACATTGATTACTGAACAGCATGGCCACCATGAACTTTTTCATGTGTACATTTATTTAAGTACCTACTCTTAAAGAGTAAGCATAATCACCCATCAAAATTTGAGCAGTTAATCTAATTTAGTACAACTATATCATAAAGTCTAGGAGTTGGGCCAGGAGGTCACTTAACAGCTTCACTTGTTTGTTTGCGTCAGAGCTATTTCACAAAGCAATGCAATCATAATGAAGAAGGGTAAAATCAATGCCATTATAAGGAACAAGGGATAAATGCTTGAAGAACACAGTACATCTGGGAGATGTATACTGCATATGGGAAAGAAGAATCACGTCCAAAAATAGAACATTCTTCTCTAAATTTCTGGATTGGATTCCCAAGCAATTCTTCACCAACAGTCTTATCCCAGAGCCTCCATCTTAGACCTTTTATTACTGATATCCCTCCATCTTGCATGCAGGCCATTGTCTTCGATTTCCTGTGGTCTTCCCTCATGTTATGGAGGCAGGGAAAAAGAGGTAATATACTGAGAAAAGACTGGGATTAGAAGAGGCAATGATGAAGGTTGTCTGGTGGAGAAAAGCAGTGACTGGAAAAAGGAATCCTGATCTTGAAGCCATTACCTAAGCTCAACTCTTCTCATCATTCATCATCTGCTATGTTTTTATTGATCAGAAGCCACCTCAGGAATGCAAGTGGCTAGATCAAAAGAGTAGAAAATTGGATTTGCGCAAGAACATCATCTGCAAATGGAAAGGTGGATGAAGAATATTGAAGATAGGGAAGTTCAAGGATGAGGAGCTATTGATGGTAAGCCTTTGTGGAAATAAGACGAGCTACCGGGGAATAAGAAAAAAGGAAGATGCTGCGGATGGTTGTCACTGGTCAGAAATTGATTGAGCTCTGGTCAGCAAAGACAAACTGTGTAACTATAAAGGTTTGTGGCCACTGGTGAAAGCATATCAGGGATAGCTACAGAAGAATGCTGAAGTAAAGCAACGTGGCCACATGCTTAAAAGAGAAGAAAGAGGATAAGTAATGGACTTGATACTGGATCTTATTACCCAGCAGTTAAAAAGATTATTTTTTATCTTATCACCCAGCAGTTAAAGGACCAATTATAAAATTTCATGTAAATGACTTAACATAGATCATTGCCCTTGATGAAACTCGTCTCTGGTTTTCTCCTAAATAATACATTATTTTAAAAAGCCTGCAAAGAAAAACTGTGTAACTATAAAGGTTTGTGGCCACTGGTGAAAGCATATCAGGGATAGCTAAAGAAGAATGCTGAAGTAAAGCAACGTGGCCACATGCTTAAAAGAGAAGAAAGAGGATGAGTAATGGACTTGATACTGGATCTTATTACCCGGCAGTTAAAAAGATTATTTTTCATCTTATCACCCAGCAGTTAAAGGACCAATTATAAAATTTCATGTAAATGACTTAACATAGATCATTGCCCTAGATGAAACTCGTCTCTAGTTTTCTCCTAAATAATACATTATTTCAAAAAGCCTCCGCCTAGGCATATGCCTGGGCCTAGGCGGTATCTAGGCCGCTTAACTAGAGCCTAGCACCTAGACGATACCTAGGCTGCCACCTAGGTTTTGGGAGTGTTTAGGAGAACATTTTCTACTTACGTGGACTGCACCCTGTAGGACTTAATCGTAATTTTTTGTGTTGCAACCTTCACGTTCTCCAACCTTCTTCAAACTCTTTTAACCTCTAAATATGAACATCTTCACTACCTCCTCCAACCTTCAGCAAAACCTCCTTGACCACACTTAAATGAAGAAAGAAATCCGCTTAGACACCAATCTGGCATCTAAGTTTTCTACAACATTATCATCTACTATCAGTTATTGTAACTAAAAAATAAAAATAGAAAACCTTTTATGCTCTAGGCAATGGGTCTAATACCTAGGCCTCCTAGCGCTTTCTATAACTTCGCTAGTTATTACTTTGGCTATTTAGCATTTAAGTATGTATGGTTTATTGTGGATCTAAGATTGCTATCTATTTTTTAGCAAATTTATATGAATTTAATATATATTTTTATCAATTATTATGATTAAATAATTTTAAAAAACAGCTAAACGCATCTAAGCACTAGACGCTGACTCAAACGCCTAGTCTTCCTATCACCTTCTGTGATATTGAAATAAAACAAGAGTAGGCATGTATAGAACCCACGTTATCACCATACATTTTCAGGCATTTACTGATACGAGTCGTCGTGCGAGCACCTTTGATCGCGAAATTATTAAAGATGAGTTGAGAAGAAAGATAGTAAAACACACAAAAACAATTCAATTGGTAAAGTAAAATATCTTCTCTAGATTATGAAGAATAAAAAATTATAAAATCTCTCTCTCACAATCTCTCTAGAATAAAAAACAACATCTCTATTCTCTCTAAACTCTAATCTCTTGATTAGAATCTCTTCTCTGATCTCATCTAATGTTTAGAAACCCTAAACAATCCCTATTTATATGTCTAACAACGTGGATGGTAAAATCATAAATAACCAAGCCTAATGGAACTAGGAATACGCGTCAAAAGGAATCCATATTCACCCAGGAAACGCGATCCAGTCGACCGACCAGAGTGCTTGTCTGCTTCCTATTTTCCTTGTCGTTTTCCTGATTTTGACCTCTTTCGTTGCCACCAACAGCTCCACCCACGCCTCTGTTCTCAAGTTATCATGAGAATCGTCTATACTCAAGCTCCCATGAGGATCGCTAAGCTCCTAAAACAGAGAAGAATATAAACCCATATCATGGGTCCACCCTTTAGAAACTTAAAGTCTCGTTCAAGTTAGAACTTCAGCTGAGAAAACCCTCGAGCTCCTCCTTTTCTGTTGAACCACCTGGCTTTGCTAGGAGCCCGACCTTGACGTCCGATCAGAAACGATTCCGTCTCGCGTCTCGTCGTAATCATCTTCTGATCCAAAATGCAATCCACTTTCAGTGGCTCTTCATAAGACCTAATGAACAGCGAGATAAACTTCTTGCTTGCATTCACTAGCATCTTCGCTCGATTCACCGTCATCAAGTTTGTCTCCTTCGAAAGAGACATCGAACGAAATATGAACTTCTTACCATCTTTGGTGAATGTGTACTTCTGAGCCCGTCTTTCGTAGATTGCGTATCTATCCCACACATACGGATTGCCCAGTATAACCTGACAAACATCCAATGGAACTACGTCGCACGTGACCTCGTCAATATACGACTCGTGGAGTGTAAGTCTGAAAGTGCATTAATTAACTACACTCAACCTCGTCTCCTTCTAAATCCACCCTAATGAATAAGGCTTTGGATGTTTGACCGTCTTCAGACCCAGCTTTAAACCAAGGTCTCAGATATCAAATTTTTCTCACTGCCTGGATCAACTATGACATCCACCAAACTAGTATTCACTTGCAACTTAAGAACAAAGAGCTGCTCTCTGGGGTCTTCGTCCTCCTTCGTGGCCTGCTTCCCTGCCATGAGGTTAAAACTGTTGTTTGGTTCTATCATCCTAGGAACTTCTTTCGGACCTTGTGCTATCATGTATGTTTTTTCTCCTCATTCTTCTTCAACCCCTTTGGCTTGAGATGAGGATAATTCTCCCAACATCGATCAGCTATATGTCATGTATTCTCGCAATGACTATAAATCAGTGCTGCTTTCCCTGGATCACTTTTCTTCTCCTTCTTAGGTTGGGAACCACTAGACTCACCTCCAGCTTGCTTGGCTTCTCCCTTCGTCTCCTTGCTCTTCTTCTGTTTGCCTTCAATGGCAATAGCCTTCACGCTTGCCTCCGCAATCGATCCTATCGTGAATAGTTTCATCTCCTTCCAGATGTATTCGTTCAATCCCATCATATACTTCATAAAAACAGAGTACTCCGTCGTAATGTTGAGAATCATTGTCTGTTGTTGAAACTCTATAGTGTATTCTTGAACGATCTGATTGAATCTTTAGCGTAAGCCGTACTACTTGTAGCAACGCTCTTCAAGGAATCTCACCGGGTAGAACTGTTTTTCTTAGTAACTCCTTGAACTTGTTCCACGATACCGTTTTTTTCTCCTGTTTGCAGTAGGATTTTTACCACGTCAACACGTGCCCGAAAAGATTCAATGTCGCAAAAAACAATCTTCTTCTTTGACTAATAGCTATAAAGAGTAAAATAGGTCATCATCCGCTCGATCCAATCATTAAGCAACTCGACGTCAACACTCTCATCATAAACAAGAATCTCTACTCTGAAATCAATCTTCAGATTCTAGTAAAAACTCTTACCTCCTTGATGTGGAACAGTCTTGACGGCTTTGATCTCCTCGTCGGAATCTGAATTCTCAGTGTCTCCATCGGACGCCACAGGTTTCTTCTTGGATCTCGTCGAAGATTCACCTTTCTTGTCTCCTCCATGGATGTCATCGACAAGCTTCATGAGAGTCGAATTGATAATCTCGATCTGTTTCTCCATCGTATCAAGCCTTGATGTATTGTCGCTTTCTGTCATCTTCTTTTTTCTTGATTTCTGGACTTATTCCAAAGAAATAAGACCATCGTCTAGCTTCTCAATTGGCAAAGAAAAATACTTTCTCTAGATTATGAAGAATAAAAGATTACAAAACCTCTCTCTCACGATCTCTCTAGAATAAAAAACAATCTCTATTCTCTTTAAACTCTAATCTCTTGATTAGAATCTCTTCTCTGATCTCATCTAATGTTTAGAAATCCTAAACAATCCCTATTTATATGTCTAACAACGTGGATGACAAAATCGTAAATAACCAAGCCCAAAGGAATCCATATTCACCCAGGAAACGCGATCCGGTCAATCGGCCTGCTTGGTTCGATCGACTGGCCAGAGAGAGGGTTTTTAACCCTGTAGGCGTATAAGTTTTCGGTCTACCCACGATAAGCGATCGATCGACCGGTCTGGCATTCGCGGTCGACCAATGTTGGAAGCCTGATCGACCGGCCAGAGTGTTTGTCTGCTTCCTGTTTTTCTTACTGTTTTCCTGACTTTGACCTCTTTCGTCGCCACCAACGGGTCCATCCACGCCTCTATTCTCAAGTTATCATGAGAATCGTCTATCCTCAAGCTCTTATAAGGATCGCTAAGCTTTCGAAGCAGAGAAAAAGATACACCCGTATCATTTACTGGAGCGTAAATGATGAAAATGAAAGCACAATTTTGTAAGCAGGAAAAAGGACCAGACTAAGGTAATTTACATGAGAAATCTAAAAGGAAAAGTGACACTGAGTGAACAGTTAATGTATGAAGTTTGAGGATATGGCAGAAATCCTTCCTACAACAAACAAAAAGTACGAAGAACGAGAAAATAAAAGGAAACCTAGAAAAAGGGATGAACATTTAAGGAGGACAACCTCTGAGATTATAATATACAATGTTACATTACACGCTGGGCGCTTTTAGGCATCGGATTTGACGCCCAACGCTTAGTCGTCTAGGCGAACGCCTAAGCGGTTTCTGGATTTTTTTTTCTTTCTTCATTTAAGTGGTGGTCGATCAGGTTTTGCTGAAGGTCGGAGGAGATAGTGAAGGTGTTCATATTTGAAGGTTAATGGAGTTTGGAGGACGTGTAGGCTACGACACATAAAATCACAATCAAGACCTACAGGGTGTAATTCACGTAAGCAGACAATGCTTTCCTAAACGCTCGTAAAATCTAGGTGGGCAACATAAATACCACCTAGACGTTAGACGCTAGTTAGGCGATCTAGGTACCGTCTAGGCCTAGGCGTACGCCTAAACGGACTAGGCGGGGGTTTTCTAAAACAGTGATAATTTAGAATTAATAACGGCGAAGTGCATACATTTAGACAGATTCATGAGCAAAAAAACAGAACCACTCAAACTAGAGCTAGCTAGGTTGATGCTTCATACAATGTACTTCTTGCTGAAACATGGGAGCTCTTTTTTGGAAGTAGTGGTCTACTGAGCTATACTCGTAACTGAACAAAGATTTCGTCTACAGTGGGTTTATATATGTTAACCTTACAGCTCTATGTCCACCTTTGAGATTATAATATAGAAGAAAGAACGGTGGAGCGCATACATCTAGACAAATTAATGAGAAAAGAAAATAGAACCACTCTAACTACAGCTAAATGGGTGGAGGCTTCATACAATGCACTTCTTGTATAGACAGGGGAGCTCTCTTTTGGAAGTGGTTGTCTACAGAGATATACTAGTAGCTAAACAAAGATTACGTCTGCAATGGGTTTATGTATGTAAACCTAAGCTTTTGTCTGCAGTGGGTTTAGGGCTGTCCAAACAGGTCGGTCCGGCCCGGGCCGGATTTTCAGGTCCGGACCCAACAAAATGCCTAGCCCGAACCAGAACCCGGGGTGCCCGGGCCGGACCAGGTTCGGGTCCAAGCCAAATCGGGCCGGGCTCCCAACTGGTCTGGATTTTTTTGTATTTTTTTATTTTTTGATTTTTTGCTAAAATTTGATTAAAAATTAGATTAATCTTATTATATTTATATAAGTATGTATTAGTATATAGTTACATATTTGTGTATAGCTATACATTATATGTAAGTATGTAAGTATACATTAATGACCAAATCATACTATAATTTTATATACATTAGAAATATATATGTAAGTATATGCAAATATATATTAATAACAATATACACTTAAAACATATATAAGTATACATTAATATCATACTATAATTATATATAAAAATATAAATAATATATCTATAATATATATACTTAAAAACTAGGCCGGGCGGGGGCCGGGTCGGGCTTCACCACCTCGGCCTGGACCCGGGCCCGAAGCCCAGCCGACCCAGATTTTCCGGGCCTTACCCAGGCCTGGGCCGGGTTGGGGCTCGGCCGGGTGCGGACACCGGGCCGGGTTCGGGCCCGAAGTGCATTTGGATTGCCCTAAGTGGGTTTATGTATGTAAACCTTAAAAGCATAACTCTATGTCCACCACATACCTCACTATAGTAATAGAGCAAATAAGAGCAAGTAATATCTAAATTTGCATCTAAAACTAAAAAATTAATTCCATTACCAAAACATCTACCTCCTTACTGAACAAAATAATTGACAATGTACGACATCCACAAACTGTAATTGTAGAGGAATTAGAAACTGACAAGTTCATAAAGAGGTTTACCTGTCCCATTGGGATAACAACGCACACATCTAGTTTGATATTTCAACGAAGATTCCCTTCGCTGTTCAGGTTGAGACATGTTCCGCAAATCATAGACATTGACATGTCTCCCTGCAGTGGCCACTACTAAACGATGACCGACGAGGGAGAGAGAATATACACGTTCAGGTTGAGGGTATGTCCCAACAAGTGTACGATCTGGGCCACTTGCACCTCTTGGGTCCCAACACTTCAACGTTTTGTCCCAGCTTCCTGTAACAACTTGGCCTAACATGATAGAAACTTGAAGTCAGCTATAACAGGTCAGCCTGATATAGAAGTTTGGATGATACTGCAACAGTCTAAAACTTTATTACGATAGTAAATGATAAGAAGCAGAAGTATCCATACTTTAGTAAACCTTAGAAGAATTACTCTGTGAGGAAAATCACTCCCTAATGCAAATATAGCAGCCAACAACTGCAATCGAAATACAATCTTGGTGCTAATTTAATGTCATGACACTAATTTCATGCAGAATCATTTTAAGTAAAAGAATATATATAATGAACAGCAAAGAAACTGTTCATGGCTTCCAAAGAGCACACTAACAATTTAGACAATGACGCTAGTTACTAGTTACAAGTAAGACATCCAAAAAAGCCGCTAGAGGAAAGAAGGCTACTATCAAAATATTTTGCTATTATACAACAGGTAAAACGAGTAGTTTTAGGATAAAATCATAAATTGGTCAAGCTTAACTAATCCTAAGAAAATGCAGTTCCAAGCTTTGTGAATTCCAACCCTAGTCTAACTCCCAGTTAGTTTCATTATGAAACTCAATTGTTGGAATCATACAAGTAAAGCCCAAACAAACCAGTATTTGATATGTAATTCATGTTCCTACTTCCTATGGAGGAGCACTTAAACAACATTAAACCAAATTTATCCGTTTTAAATAGAACAAAACATAATGATTAGATCCAAGCACATAAAGCATAAGTCCAGTCATAGGTTAAAGGGAAGAATGCTTTCACCCCTGGGGTTTTGTCGGCTATATCCCCTCAAGTTGGCTGGTCAAACATGGAAAACCCCTTGAACATCCAAACTTCTTGCATCCAGCAAGGTCCTATAATTATTGAATCCTCCATCTCTCTCTCCCTCTCTCGCATCATTTTCTTTAATCTTTCAGTACCATCTGAACTCCCAACTTCAGTCCTAAATCTCACTCGGACAACACCTGCCATCCCATTGTTCCCTCTCTTCCTCCCCCTCTCTTCCTCCACGCAGGTCCCCCCATCCCCAAGCCCAACACCCACCCAACCTCCTCCCATGGAATATATAGTTACAGCCATCCTTGTCACCAATTTAATGCATACTGTTGTTTATTGTTGATTATTTACAAGAAGATAAGTATTGAACCTTTATATAATTTCATTTCTTTGTGGATTTTAACATTAAGAGTTAGCATATTTAGAATTCCAACACAGTCCTAAATTATGAAAAAACAGTCCTCAACAACATCTGATGTTTGGACAGTATAATAGAAAACTGAGAGAAGACTAGCATATTAAAGTGATGGTTTTAATGAGGGTTAAGCCAGTAAGAACCTTTAATCTAACACGTGATATGCGTGTACAGGTGCGTGCATGTGCGCGTGCATGTGATGTATGTATGTATGTAGTCGTGCGTGTCTAAACTAGTGAATAGAAAATAATGATAATAAAGTCAGAAAGCAACAAACCTGCAGCATAAGAGTATTCAACGCATCGGACAGGAGCATCATGACGTCCCAGAATATCCTCCTTGCCTGAACTGAAGACGTACCTGAATAAATGCAATAAAAGTATGCTTTGGTTTAATGACTTTGGGGCACAGACATTAATCAGACTGCAAAATGTACAGAGTAAAACCTATTTATCGCAAAGTGCGAGCACAAACTTGAGCACATACAACGCAAATACTAGTACTGATGTGATGATGATAAGGATGATGAGGAAGTGGATAATGATGGAAATAAATGCACACTCAAGGCATCTGAGAGTAAGAAGTTTATGCGACACCAAATTCTATTTTCCTTTCTTAATCAGGTTTGATAATAAAAAAATAGGTAAATCGAAAAAGGATTGCAATTTCAGCCAGATAAGAATTGAGAGATTTAATTGGTCATATTGTTATTAACTAACAAAAAACTAGTTTCAAACTAGTCAAACAAGCTAGAGATTTGCATATGATACATATGCCACTTAGTTTAATTAAAGCTTGCAAGTTACATCTACAACATTACATGCTTTAGAATGCTGGGATGAAGACAGTTAAAACATGTAGGTACCAGTTAAGATGGTTTAAATGCGTGATAAACATAGTGAAAACAAGAATGTTGCAACACGTATGACAACATGGTAATCATCAACTCTTTAACACATTTAGGTAGTGAAGGTATGGTAAAAAGAACTGTGTTAAAATAATATCTGGTAACCTATGATACACGGATACGGATACGGGACACGGATATGACACGGACACGGATACGGGATACGATAAAATCCAAAAAAATAGATACGGTAAGGATTTAAAAAAATATATTATTATATATAGAAAAATTTATAAAATTCAACTAACAATCTAAAATATGAATCTATCACAAAATGACAAGTTTGTAAACAAAAAGTACCTCAAGATGAAGTGGAAGCTGAGAGATTAAGAGAGAGGATTAGGGTTAGGGTTTTTTCTTATTTTTTTTCGTTTGAGTCAGCTAAGGATCGAATCGAACGAGAGATTTGAGAAATAGGGATGGGTTTTTTAATCTAATGGTTCGGGTTAGATTTTAGTAACCAAACCCGCAACCCGAATGAATCGGCCTTTGGCGAATTCGAGCCGTGTCGGAGCTTCTTTGACCGTGTCCGAGCCTAATTTGACCATTAACCCGTATCGGACACGGATTGACCGTGTCCGACACGTGTCATGACGAATCCGTGTCTGATTCGAGTCGGACACGGATTCGTGGCCTGCAGGGGCGAATCCGTGCTTCAGAGCTGGTAACAACAACACAGATTAAAGAGAGGCTCCGTATGGATCAGTTTTTAAGGATTATAACAGAGGAAGGAAGAGCAAGACATAAAAAGCACATCAGGTCAGGTTTAGAGAAATTTAGTTAAACAATGTAATAGGATTGACTGACAAGAAGGAAAAATAAAGCCGAATAGGATCACGATGATATAGAGCTATACAATTTTTTTAAAAGTTTCCATAACTTCTTCATCTAATTAGCTCTATAAAGTGGGTTGGCCATCTCATAGGAGGAACAGTTTCCAAACAACAGTCCCGTAGTTCACAATTGCTGACCTCATAGTTAAGTAGCATTACACAATTCCTTTACTTATTCACTAAACAAAGTGAAAGGATCATCCCATGACTTAAAGACAGATGAAATCAAACATAATAAAATGCCAGTGATCTAGTGCACAGCTCATGCGCTCAAGAGAAACACTGGATGCTGAATTCATGCAGATAATCTTAATGTTTAGGAGCAACATACTGTAAACGATATAAGTACATTAAGTAATGTGTTGGCATTAGAATATGACTAGCAGACTAGCAGTAAATGATGTATCATGGCATTAGAATATGACTAGCAGACATGTAGCCGGATAACCATGATGAGTGAGCAATGCCATAGCATGGCACCTTATTTACAAGATACATAATTGAATGAGGCATGGTGAAGCTACATATATGAGACAAAAAAACAACAATATGATGGCATCTGCATCAGCATTGCAGTGCACATTCATAAATTAAATGAAAAAAAAATTACAATTCATATTTTCAGATTGCATGCTAAGCGCCACACTTCTCAGAAAAACCGTGGTGTCAAAAAGAAATGTGGCATCAGATGATCGAAAGAGGCATGGGGAAGCCACAAAATATACGAGATGAAAAAAAAACCACAATATAATGACATCTGCATCAGCATTGCACTGCATAGTCATAAAAAATTTTAAATGAAAAAAATTGCAATGCATATTCTCACATTGCATGCAAGGTGCGACATAAATCAAGAAACCAATGACGTCAAAAAGAAATACTGCATCAGAAGATCCCTGATTCTCTATCAAAGGAAATAAAATGAGGAAGCAAGCAAACTATTGTAATATGAAAAGCCCCAAATTAAGCATTTATGTTAAATAGAACTATGATTATGAGGTGCATGTATAAACTGTCTCAGCCTATAAAAGCCATGATGGACGTTGAATAATTTTAAAAAAAAGGTGAATCCTTTTATAGCTTAGTCATCATATAGTTGAAATATCTTACTTATTTATGTTTTATTCATATTTAGAATTTCCAGGCTTAGGTAGATTCATTGAAGTTTTGAGCTAGATTTAAACTGTTCATTATGATCCATATCTGTTTCAGAACTTACTCCCCATAGCCACTTTCCAAACTACAATCTTAGAAGTCGCTAATATAGTTCAACCACATATTTAGATGGCATTCTCAGACATTGTTATCGAGGCGTGCGCCCCGCTACGGGCTAGGACAATTGCGCCCCGCACCAGAGGCGGGGTGCTGCACGCACACGAGGCGCGCGCCTCGTGTGCACTTGACACATGCGTCATGTAATAGACTCTTTCTTCTGTTTTTTAATAATTTACATATTACATATTTACATTATGTAATAGACTCTTTCTTGCTAGTTGCTAATCCATTCTCCATCTTTCCATTTTTAACCTATAAAAAGGAAATAATAATTAGTAATTTAGTATACTTGTTTGCTAATTGTAACTTCCTTTTCTAATTAGCATGCTAACTAGAAAATTATGAACATGTAAATATGTAATTATAACCCCCATTCTTTATCTTTTCATGCTAACTAGCAAATAGCAATTAAGAATGCTAACTAGAAAAGTATGAACAGTCATGTTTTTTAATCACTTAATTGTTACTTAAAAATACATATATCATATTTTAAATAAAAATACATATTTCTTATTTGTTACTTGCTTGTTTTGTTTCATAGACTTATGTTTATGTTGGAGACTATCTTGCATTATGATTTGTGAAAACTTATGAACTTCTCTATGTTATGCATGCTAATTAAGATTTTTCGTAATTTAGTAGGTGAAATTATATTTCTTGATCTTTTTATGTGACAATTTATAAATATGTTGTTATATGCTTCTTTGTCTTATGTTGAAAAATATTAGTTTGAGTTGTGTGCCTCAATTCAGTGAGGCGCGCGCATCGTTGTGCACCTTGCGCATGGTGCACATAAGGGGCCTTTGCGCCCTGCATTGCGTCTTGCGCCTCGATAACAATGCTCTCAGATCTTACAATAAGGTAGCTATTGGCTAGTTGGTTTAAAAAGTTAAATGCAGATAAACCCCAAGTACTATTGCACAATTGAAAATAGATCCCCCCTTGTAGTTCAACTATTGCAAATAGACCCCCTAAGTGAAAATTTCTAGCCCTTTTACCCTCAATGAAAGAGTAGATTTTTTTTGGGGCAAATAAACCTCCTGAAGATAAAAGAGTCAAAAATATTCAGGCAGTCTATCCACAATTGGGTGGTAAGTAAGGGGGTCTATCCACAAGTATAGAACTACAAGGGTTCATCAGCATTCCGGAGATGGTACAAGGGGTCAATCCACAATTACCTCTAGTTTAGATTATCTAACTTTAGCAGAAAGCAATATCAAAATCAAAAGCTCGTGATTTTCAAAGAAAAAAAGGATCTTCAAGTTTAGAGCATGTTTGGCAACTTTGAATTATAATCTACAAATAGCTTATAAGTCAAGTGGATTATAATCTAAAGTGTTCGGTAATTAATGGCCTATAACACATTTCTAATAGTAGTGTTTGGCAAATGAGTGGCTTATAATCTATCTTTGTCGTCAAAATGACCAAAAAGGGGTTGGAGATAGAGAAAGAGGACTTTGGAATTTTCTTAAATGCTAAGGGAAAAAGCGGCATTTTACTCGGTCAAACTATGAGGCTTATAAGCAACCAAAAAAACAAGTTGGGTTATGCCAGTTTCTTTTTTTTTGTTGAGGGGGCTTATAAGCCAAAATAAACTATTTACCAGACATGTCTCAGTGGCTTATAAGCCACTCATGCTCTTTTTGTCTGTGAGGATTAGGGGTCTGTTTGTTTGCACGGAAGTAACTGTGAAATAGCAGAAGTAGAGGAAGTAGAGATTACTTCTGCTACTTCTAGGAAAAAATGTATGTTTGTTTCTCTTGAAAATCTACTTTTGCTACTTCCTTAAATGATGATGTGGTGTCTATGTAGCATCTCCATTTTCTAGATTCTTTTCCACCCCTCAAGACTCTGAAATAGGTCTGAAGTAGATAAAAGAATACTTACGGGCTCCACGTGAAGATTTATAACATGCGTGAAATTAGAGATCTAATAACTGCTCCTTTGTCTCGATATGCAATCTCTCGGTACTATGAAAAAATTGCAGGTCAATTTTAGACTCAAGGTCTTCATAATCCAATCCCATGGGCCCCTCTTTTATACATGTGAACATGAGCTGCGTATAGATATAAATCATGACAAGAAATTGGTTTTGTTTTGTATATCTCAATATTTTTTAAGCTAATTTTTTTAGTTCTCATTCATATATAATTGATCAGATGTTCTAATGGTCCTTGATATTGTGCACGAATTTTTTTTCTTGTAGAATAATTTGAGACACATCAGCAACAAGTTTAGTATTATTCTCAAGTTTTTTCCTGTATAGTATAATTTGAGATGATAAACTTCATAATTTTAGAAGTTACTTCTTAGATTTACCTCTTATTCTAATACGTCCAACTATCCAAATGGGTCCTAAAATGGAAGCAACATGTATAAATTACTTCCTAGTAATATTTTTAAATATTATCCAAACAAAAAAATAAATGAAGAGGAAGAAGTCCTACTTCCATTACTTCTAAAAATATATGAAACAAACAAAAAAAATGTTATTTCCGCTACTTCCTATTTCATAGTTTTAAAAGTTACTTCTGTAACCTACTTCTTACTTCCAATACTTTCATTATCCAAACGGGCCGTAAGATAGAGAAATGCATAACAATGAATCAGCCATTCCATACATGTAAACAATTATTACATTAATTCTCCAAAATCCCTTATCCCCAGTGATCAAATCAAAACCCTAACCCCTCACCTCCTGACCGTGTGATCGGCGCTAGCGCTGAATCCGGATGAATCGTCATGAAAGCAGCAATCGAGGACGGGGCCACTGTGCAAGAACTCCCCCTTCAAGACGTTGGCGCTCGCATCGTAGAGCCGAACACCCTGAGCAGAAGCAAAATCAAGTTGATACCCCTAGAACGATGGAATTAGGGTTTAGGGTACTTACGCGGTCCCAAGAGGAGACGAGGAGGTGGTCGCTGTGGTTGGAGAAGCGGAGGTTGGAGATTCCGTCGGAGGGAGGGTTGGAGAGCTCCCTGCCGTTACCGGAGGCTAGAGCTCCGCTCATGGCGGCCGTGATCTCGAGATCGGAGAATTGAGGTTTGAGGGGGGGGGGGATTTTGAAACGCTTGAGGGAAGAGAGAGAGAGAGAGAGAGAGAGAGAGAGAGATGTGGGAGCGGGTGGAGTGGGGATTTGAAATGGTGGATTTTGATTTGAAATTGATGTGAGAGAGTGAGGGGAGATGCGTTTTTGTGCTTTTGTTTTTACAGTTTCCGTTGAGAGAAGCACGGTGATGTATCAGCTGCAAGACCCACACACAGAATAGCTCCAGCCATCAACCGTCTTTTGCCTTTTTTTTTTTTTTTTTTTTTTTGGTCCCCTTTCCTTCCTACCACATTTTATTCCAATTACTTTTTTGGGTTTATTTGCGTATATACCTTTTAAATTATGCATATTTGCAAAAATCCCTCAAATCATCAATTTTGAAAAAAATACTGTAAAAGTAGTTAATCATCAACTTTGGTAAAGTCAAATTTTTAGCACCAAGTTGATGATTTGTTGATTTTAGAGATTTTTTTTTACAAAGTTGATGATTTGAGAGGTAGTTTTGCAAATACTAAGTTTTTGGGAGTATTTTTGTAAATACCTATGATTTAAGGGTTATATATCCAAACAACTCCCCCCCCCCCCCCCTTTCCCCCTTTCTTGCATTTACCCACAAATCTACCTTATTAGCATATTATATATCCTCTAAATTTGCATAACTATTCATGTTCCGGTTGGTTATTTGTTTTGAAATTTGAGGAATTATAACACAATTGAAAAGTGATGATCCATCCACATGATCACTTTCCAAATGAGCATTTTTTTTATTTTTTATTTTTATTTTTTTGTTTCTTTGACATAGCAACATTTAAAAAAAATCAGATTGTTATTGTAAGATATATACTCTAAAACCCTTAAATTTAATTCTTACGTGAAATCAATTTTTAGTCAAAATGAAAATATCTAGGTAACAAATAAAAATATCTTCTTAATTAAATAGTTATAGTTATCAAAAACATATTAATATTTGAGGAATATCCAGTCCTAATTTTAAAAAATGCGACCAATTTAAAATGTTTTTTTATTTAAAACATTAGCCTTATGAACAATTATGTTTATCAAAATACATCCAAGCTTTAAAAACCATAATATAACAAATAGCTTTGTTAAAAGATTCGATTACAGAACATTTCGCAAAAATGACGAAGGGTCTTCGAGCCATACCACATAGTCATCTAGATCTTTAGCTCTTCAGGTCAATAAATAAGCTGCATCATTCTTAACCTACCTGAAAATTTTCATTCCTCTAATTGTGAACACGAAAGCCGAATAACATCAATGATGTGCCCTAAAAATGAGTGCTCCTCCAATTCATTCTGAGTGTCTCTAATTATTGTCATCGCATCTCCTTAAAAAATTATCTTCCTGAGTCCAGTATTTGAGCAAACTTAACAGCTTCCCATGCTGCTCAGTATGCTCAACATTACCTCATATACGAATTATTTTTGACATGGCCGCATAAAACTCACTTGCATGGTTCTTGTACAGTTATACCTATCCCCATTGCCTTCTTTTCTGAAAATACAACTTCGTTAAAATTCACCTTCCACGTGTCTATACGAGGAGTGCACCACACCATTGGTACTACATTAGCAGCCACACTCACATGTGGTTACTTAGCATTCAAAAGTGCATATATTCTCTAGCACTACGCACGACCTCTTCCACCTCTCGCGCACGATCGTGGTGTTTTATTTTAGGAAAAAATGCTTCCAGCCCTCAAAACATAAGAAAATGTGCTCCCCCAAGACTTTTTCAACAGGTGTTTTGCCCTCAAAATGCTCTGTGGTTTTCTTCCAGCCCCCAAAATGAATCCCTAGGCGTAACTCCGTTTAAACCCCTCACAAAATACACAAAAAATCCCTACACAGCCTGTAACTGTCGCCCTCTCACGTCGGAAACATGGCGTTTCGACTGTAGGCATTAAATGGTGATTAGAACACCCTTTTT
The DNA here is from genome assembly GCA_022839385.1 of Asparagus kiusianus. Taxonomy (NCBI): domain Eukaryota; kingdom Viridiplantae; phylum Streptophyta; class Magnoliopsida; order Asparagales; family Asparagaceae; genus Asparagus; species Asparagus kiusianus. Next base: position 672,922 of record BQKN01000093.1, read on the forward strand.
TGGGGAAAATTCTCATTCCCTCCAAAATTATCACCAGATATATCCCCCTTCCCGCCGTAATAAAATCGTTGAGTTCCTTCTCATTCTATTACCCCAACTAATCTGTTCCTTCCACTTAATTCTCCTCAATAAAAGCATCTTCGATTCTTCTTTACAATACCGACATTAATTTCTACCAACACTCTTAAAGGCACCTTTGTTCTTTGATTTTGAGTGGTTGACTTGGTGGCGGTTTGGACTAAAGCTAAGGTCACCTCTTTATAACTAACAGTAGTTCTTCCGTTGATCATAGTGAGAACGAACGTACCATAATCATCCTCGGGAAACGAACACAAAAGTAGCATCGCCTTGTCTTTATCCTCAACCATGATGTCCATATTGGCCATATCTGAAGCTTCATGAAATTGTTTATATGCTCCCTAATGGAAACTCCCCTCTTCATCTTGAACTGGTAAAACCTCTTTTTCAAGTAAAGTCGATTCTCAATGCTCTTTATAAGATACTTCTCATTGAGCGTTTCCCACATTCTCTTCGTCGACGTCTCATTCATTACGTCATAAATAAGATCTGACATCAAGCATGATCGAATAACTCCACAAGCCCTACTATTCATCTTCTTCCAAACCTTGTCCTTCATATAAGCAGGTTTCTCTTATAACTCAAGAGTCTCCTCCAAATTCTATGCATCCAACGCATCCATCACCTGGCACCTCCACAAACCGAAATTAATTTTGTTGTCAAACTTTGGAATATCAATCTTCATATTATTGATGCTCAGACTCTGTATCGCCTTCGTAACAGACGAACCTGATGTGCTTGCTTCTTCCATGTTGTCGATCTAACTCTTTAAATAGGAATCCTTTAGCGAATCCTTCGAACAAGACCCAAGACAAACACGAAGCTCTGATACCACTTGTTATGCACGGTGGAAGCTCAAAACCACACGAACAAGAACGAGATAAATCGCAACCAATAAGCCAAACATAATACCACAGCAAGACAAACAAATTTTACGTGGTTCGACAAGTTGCTTATGTCCACGGGGCAAGAAGGAGGAGTTCTTATTATTAGAAATCAAGAGAATACAAATAGGGTTACAAATCTCACCAAATAAATCCTAAAACAAAGTATCTAGATCTCTCACAACTCTCCTATAATTGGATACAACAATCCCTTCTCAAAGACTGCTCAAAACATATTTGTTTAATACTAATTAATTAGGATTAAGATTATATATCAACTCAGAATAAAATGGGTTATAAAATCAAACTTAACTATAGACCCGACTTGCGGTTGACCGCAGAACCACGCGCGGTCAATTGGGTCCAACGACCAAGACTAAAAACCCCTACAGGGTTTGTCCGATCGACCGAAAAACCCATTGCGGTCGACCATGAAAAGTCCATAGACTTTTCTCAATCGTGTGCATATTTGCGGTTGACCGTCGCGTCATCTGAGGTCGATCGTGAAACTGTCAGAATGTCTCCTGCTATTTTCATGTGGTCTTCGTCGCTGTGCTCGTCATTTCTTCAAATCAAGAGTGAGAGAGATTAAAATTAAAACCCAAACACGAAAGAAATGATCTCCTCCTCTTGTGAAAACTTTTTCACATAAACACTTGTAAAACAAACTCAAAAAAACCCTTAAACACTTGTAAAAACTTATTTAAAACTTTTATTGGATAGTTCAGAAGTTAGAGGGAATGGGGTACATATAGGTTCACAAAACAAACGCCAAAAACAAAAAGACAAAAATCCTAAAAAAATTAGGAAGATGAAAAACTAACCGTTATGGTGCCATCAATCAGCTAATATTGTTCATCAATCGATTGATGAGCCGACTGTTACAGGTCGCTCATCCGCTATCGGTCGACTGATGAACTCATCAGTCGACTGATAACCTGCATCAGTCGACTGATTGTTCATCAGTCAACTGAGTAGAAATTTCTACTCTTTTCAGCGTGTTTCATCGGTCGACTGATATTGTTCATCAGTCGACTGCTGACGTGCACATGAGATTTTTTGAACAGTGAAAATAAACTTTGAACCCCTTTAAAAAATAGCAAATAAATTCTAAAAATTATAAAACTTTAGAAAATGTTTATAAACATAAAAATAAACATGTTAAAAAAGAATTTTTTAAATTACATTTCCTATTTGTGAAAACTCATCATTTTGCAAAATTGGTCAAAATATGAAATCTCAAAAACACATGATTTTGACAAAATGATTTCAAACAAGTTTCAAACTTTTTTTAAATAGATTAATAGACTTGAGGAAAGATATAAAATAGTGTAATCAAGTCTTTAATCCATAAACACATCAATGTGTGTGTAGTTTGAGCTTTAAGTATAAGCACACAAAATAAATTTCCTAAACTAATATAGCTAAGATGAAAATCTTCAATATAGCTCGTCTTGGTTACGGATGAAGCGATATTAGATCTTGATTTGCAATTCAAAGCTTCATTCCTATTTCCTTCCAATCTCTTTTAGATATCGTCGTTAATCTTGATTCTATCCAACCTCCAAGATGTCGTCGTTAGGGCGCAATCCATCCAACCTCCAATATCGATGTTTATCTAAAATACCTACTAAACAAATACAAACACTAGACAAACGATGTTAGGGATTGTTTGTAAATCATCAAAACAAGATTAGACCATAGGCTCACAAACAAGAGACCTAACAACTTATAATATCACTGATAATCATATTTTTATTATATTTTATACCCTCATTATGTATTTAATTTAAATAAATTTATCACTAATAAACATGTTTTATCTTAATTACAGGTTAATGAATAAAAGCCTAAGAAAAACTCAATATCGCATCTCTCATAAAATCTGAGAGTCCAAGCCTAAGAGAAGATCAGCCAAAGAATGAAAATACTGGCTATCTATACTGAAAATACTGGCTATCTATACCTGTATTGATAGCGGTATCGATACCTAATTACTGTTGCGGAATTAAAGGCTAACATTGATTAACTTGGGAATCAAATTTAATCCAAGGGCTCTCATTCTTGCTGTATACTATAAATAGGGGTAGAGAGTAAGGGGTTGATGGTGTGAAAAATTTTATAGAACTCCATTTGGAGAGGAAGGTTACTCTTAATTAATAAGACCTTCCAAATTTATAACTTTTTATTATAATTAATAAAAGATTTTTTACCTCTTCATTTTTTTCTTCTCTTTGTTTGATGATAAAGATGAAGATAAAGATGAAAATAAAGATCATGTTGAAGGTTTGCTTTCAAGAGGCTAAACCCTATTGTAATATAAATTTTCTCTTTTATTTTTATTTCTTTTAATTTCTTTTCTTTTTTGCTTTAGTAGTTTAGATTTACATTAATGCCTTGTAGAGTAGATTTACATTCTTGTCTTGCACTTTTAATTTGTAAAATAGATTTATTTTCTCTCATATTCTAGATTTTTATTTATGTTCTTTTCTTTTACAATTTAGTTAGATTTATTTTTATGTTCATAGTGCAAATTTCTTTATTCTCATTTCTCTTCTTGTAATCATTTTTTTCACTCTTGTCTTTTATTATTCTATAGATTTCACTTCTTGTTTTCATTTTTTAAGATGTGTAATTAATTCTTGTAGGAATTCTAGAATTGTTTGAAACTAGCCTAATTTCTTTTATAGTTTATGAATTTTTCTCTTGTACTTTAATTGATCATGTGTAGGATAATCAACTAGAAAACTAATTTAATAATCTATGTTTATTTTAAATGGTTTGATAGATTATGCTTATGAATTCTAGAATTACTATCTAGTTGTTCTTCTTTTCATGAATGTTAATTTTTAGATGATAATTTGATAGGTTATTCTTTCCTTAAATGGTTTGATAGTCTGTGCTTAATAAATCTAAAGTAAAATATGATACAATGAGAATGGTTCATAATTTATAATTGAAATTAGCTAGTGGATTCAATTCTAGATTCCTCATATCTTTAATTGAATCCTCCATCTTTACTTTCTTGAATTTTCTCTTTGTTCTTGATTTTTCATTATTTCTTTCCTCTTTATTTCCTTTGATTTCTTTCTCTCCTCATTTTATTTTTGTTTGCATATATTCCAACCACTTGTCATATCTCTCCACAATCACACACTTTCAACACTCCTAATTTGTTACACACACAACATAATAACCAATCTTAATTTCCTCCTACAAACACCTTCTTCGTGGGATCGATAACTTTTTATATATACTATGATTTGATAGTTGTGCATTTGTAACTTTTGGTTATTGTTTTTATCCTATTAACCACATTGACTAATTGCATGCATTTTAAATGGTTCAAATTAACATGTGTGTTATATATGTTATAACAAAAGTGTTAGAAATGTACATTTATGTTTATATGCTAGCGAGCGTGCACGTGCGTGTGGTCCAACGCGTGTGCTGGTGCCCTTTTTGCATATGCTACATTTAACTTGCCTGAATGTTTCGTACGTTATGAATGTTACAATGTTTAAATGACATTTATAGCAGATGTTACAAACGTTGCAATAGCTGGCGTTCAAAGCCTTGTCTAACCCCTCAGCTCACATAAACCTTATATAAATGGCCTTCTTTGTTCATTTGTGAGACACAAAAAACAGAAACACAATTCGTCTCTTGTCTTCATTCTACAATTCTGTAAGCTGCTGGTATTGAAGACTCTGACTAAGTGAAGTTGTAGTCGATGTGTTCAATAGAAGAGAGTATTTTTTGGACTGCTACCATCTCATTCTTAGAAGTATTATGCAGACCCAACGCCACCATAGGTGGAGCATAATTTCTTTAAAGCTAGTCCTCTGTTGAGAGGGCGATTTGGCATTTTTACAAAGTATCTTAGACTTTAAGTTTATCATTTATGGTGTTTTTAACTTTCTGCTCTATTCCTTTATTCCTATGTGGTTTGTTCTGCTTATGTCTGGATCTATCTTTAATCTTGTTTTTCCCAATAATCTTGAAGAAATTATTAACATCTGAAGTTATGTCTTATGTTTCAGGAGTTAGTTTTGGCGCCTTTGCCCCTAAAATGGATATGTTTGGAATACCAGAAAAATTCGCAGGTCAGTTCTTCAAACGTTGGCAGCAACATATGAAGATTTTGCTGATGACTAAGTGGCACTCATACATATGATTCCGTTAAAGATTCAAGCTTCACATCATCATTGGTCGGCAATGAGAATTACCCTAATGAAGTAAACTCGACTGCAGTTGGCATTGGCCCTTTAAAACTTCCAGAAGGAGAGTGCTGAAATAGGTGGTCTAGACCCTGCAGAAAAACAAGTACTGGATTTTGTGTATACTACAAGTCCTAAGTATATGACATTTCCTAAGTATATGCCATTTTCTTTTGTTTTTAATATTTCTGAAATTTACTATAACATAAAGTCTCATTCCAGAAATATTAAGATTCCGCGTTTGGTTGTGAGAAACTCAAATAGAAGTCTCATCAGCTGGCAAAATAATATGAATGGAACTATTGGCTGTCTGTTTCAACTTATTTATTTGACTTGTATTTCACCTGATATGAATGTGAACCATTCTGTCTTTCTTCTTCATGTAGATTCTTCTTCTTCTTGCCCTCTTGGAGATTTTGGACGGAGTCGATCTGGTAGGTTTAAATCCATACATGAAGTTGTACTCGTTATGCACTTGCTCAATTAAGGGCCTCCTGTAGGCTCTATGATATCTGAGAAGCGAAGACAGTTATCTCAAATGAAACTTGGTCCCTCTTCATATAGACTTGATGTTTAATGAGCAATTTGTTAGAATATGTATGATTCTGTGGTGACGTCTTATCGGTTTAGGAACATATAGCGTATGCTCCACAACTTTACGTATTTTTATGGAAGGCTTCCACGATAACGACGATGATCATCGTACGTGTTGAACTAGTTAACTCATATCAAATATCAATTGCTAAATCATGGTGCTATTTTTTTTTGGGGATCTTGGCATAGTTTATCTAAGCCTCCATTTCAACTAGTTTTGGCAACCATTTTTTTCTTTGGGGCCTTTATCAGTTGGTGAATAAGGCAAGTATGGAACTTCCTCTAAATATGTTAACATGCTAGCTGTGTTATATGCGGGTCACGTCTGGTGACGATGGGCACTCTGTATTCAATCTTTGTCAGAAACACGGCGAAAATGAGCCTCAGCGAATGGTACTACTGTCTATTTCTTCCTGGTGCTTGTTGACGTATTCAATCTTTGTTAGAAGTCCATCACCTTGTCAGCCTTTATTATTGTGCCCATTTTCGAAGTGGGAGTTCTTTTTGGGCAAAATTGCACTTAATTACCCCTATTGTTTCCCAAAAAAGCACCTATGCCCAAGTTAGGAAATGGAGCAAATATATACTTGAGTTGTAAAAAAGCTGCGTGTACCTTCTCTTTACAAGCTGTGAGAATATTCCCCACGTACTGGTCATGTGACTAATTCAAATGCTATCTACCCTCATTTATTCTAGTAATTGCTACTATACCTACTCCCTCCTCTTCTTCTTCAATTCTGAAGCTTAGCCATCTCAATATTTTACTAGAAAAGAAGGCTTTATGAAGTCCTCGTCCAAAGCGTCCAACGGTTCATCAAGCTACATGGGTGAAGACAAAGAGAATATGTTTTCGTCAGCCAATTTCTTTGATAGAAATGGCTATAACAGTACTCGTCCATGTCCAAGTTCATCAATCAGTTACTTTGATCACTTCTCGACGAGCCTCCAAATGAGATGTCTCTCAAATATGCAAGGCATCATCGTAAATTTGGAGGAGAGAGAATGGGGATTTTTGGGGAAACAGTAAAAAATGTGGTTTTTTTAACAGTGGGATCTTTTACGAACAAGGGTAATCTCATCCTTTTGGTTAAAATATTATGTCGTTTAACAAATTCTCCCGGCGAACAACTGTTGTGCGCCGCGGAAGCCGATTCGACAAGTCAATAGCACACACAAGAACCCAAAATAGATCATAATAGAACACAAGCAATCCAATCACAGCAAGAACATAATATTTACATGGTTCGGCAATGTCCTACGTCCACGGGGCAAGGAGGGGGGGGTTTTACTAATGGAAATCAAGGGAAGTACAAATTAGGGTTATAAATCTTACCAAAACCCACAAATAAGCCCTCTTAATCTCTCCAAATGGCTCCAACAATAGAAGCCCCAAATTCCCTCTTTCAGCTGCTCAAAATCTTCTCCCTCAAACCCTAAAAACGAGTTAAGGGTATTTATACAACTCTCAAACGAAACGGGTCTGAAACCCAGAATTCAGCCCAACCCGTTTCGGCCACGGTCGACCGCCTCAATCCCAGACTCAGCCTCAATATCTAGAAACTTCTGCGGTCGACCGCCGCGAAAACAGAAACTCCTGCGGTCTACCGCCGCGGTCGACTGTCGCTGATCCAGACTCATAGTAAGCTCTGTGCACGAACGCGATCGACCGTCGCGGTCAACCGCCAAACTATTAACCTGTTTCTGCCAATCCTACAAATCTCCACCTCGGCGAACGTTTTGTCAAAACTGAGCCGACACTAAAAACACTCCAACAGAGAGCTGAAATTATCTCGTCCTCAATCAAACTCATACAATTGGATGTATCTACAAGACTACCTACGTATCCTCTTGCCCAAGGAATCAAGCCAAACGTAGTTCATCCAAATGGCCGCCAACGGCCTCAACAACGAAGAATGTTCAATAAGTTCAAACAGTGACCAAACTTCACACCTGGTATAACTTTGGTCAACATATCAGCAGGGTTGTCCTTAGTGTGGACCTTCTCTAACGTGACATCACCATCATCCAATACGTCACGTACAAAATGAAATCTGACATCAATATACTTCGTGCGAGCATGGTAGACTTGGTTCTTCGCCAAATAGATAGCTGACATGCTATCACAATATACCTGAATGGCCTCCTGTGTAATCCCCAAATCATCCAACAAACCATGTAGCAACAAAGCCTCATTCACTGCTTCAGTCACCGTCATATATTCCGCCTCCGTAGTAGAAAGTGCAACTGTAGACTGAAGAGTGCATCTCCAACACACCGGTGCACCAGCTAATGTAAAAACATAACCTGTAGTGGACCGATGCTTGTCAAGATCTCCGACATAGTCTGAATCCACGTAGCCAATACAATCCTGTCCTATCTCATCATTCTTCATAAATATCAATCCAACATCCACGGTACCCTTAATATACCGTAGAATCCACTTCACGGCCTCCCAATGCCCCTTCTCGACGTTGTGCATGTACCTAGATATCATGCTCATGGCCTGTGACAAATCTGGCCTCGTACACACCATAGCATACATCAAGCTACCCACTGCACTAACATATGAAACTTTGGACATGTAGTCCCGATCCTCCACTAAAACTGGTGACATCAAAGCTGAAAACTTAAAATGGGGAGCTAATGGAGTACTCACCACCTTGGTATTGCCCTCAAAACTGAATTTCTTCAGCATCTTCTGCAAGTAACTCCTCTGTGTAAGCTTCAATCTCCCCTTCACCCTGTCTCGCTCAATCTCCATACCCAGTATCTTCTTAGCCTCTCCCAGATCCTTCATCTCAAATTCAGACGATAGCTCCTTTTTCAATTTCCCAATAGCTGAAGTGTTTCTAGAAGCAATGAGCATACATCAATATATAATAACAAATAAATGTGCTCACCATCCTGTAGCTTGCGCATATACACACACGGGTCATAAGGGCTCCTCGTGTACCCTTGGCCAATCATAAAGCTATCAAATCTCTTGTACCACTGTCGCGGTGATTGTTTCAGTCTATAAAGAGATTTCTTCAATTTGCACACCAAATTTTTCCTGCCTACAGCTTTAAACCCTATAGGTTGTGTCATGTAGATCTCCTCATCTAAGTCTCCATGTAGAAAGACCGTCTTCACGTCCATTTGGACCCCTGAGCATGACCCTGCTCCTGAGTCTCACCATCCACTATATCCTCTAAATGCCCGACTGTCATCTCAACTCCTTCCAGTGCCACCTCTGTAGGAGTCTCAATGGACATAGTGCTGACTGGAGTGGGTGGAGTCACATCATCCTCCACATGCTGTGATATCCCTCCTGTCTGATCTTCCTCCACCTGCTGAGGAACTCGAGGCTTCATCATGTAAGCCTCATCAAATGTGGCTTCTCTGCTAATGACCATCTTCTTGTCTTGTGGATCTCATAATTTGAAGCCCTTGACACCTTCTCTAAATCACACAAAGACAGCCTTCCTCGGTCTCGGATTCAACTTCCCATCACTAACATGGAAATAAGCTGGACACCTAAATATCCGAAGAGTCTCATAATCACTAGCCACAGAACCAGACCAACGCTCCATCGGAGTCTTCCCCTCTATCGTAGTGCACGGTAACCTATTAACGAGATGGCTCGCATAAACTAACGCCTCGGCCTAAAAGGATCTAGCCAATCTACTCTGCATCATCATACATTGCACCTTCTCCAGCAAGGTACGGTTTAGCCTCTCAGCCACTCTATTCTGTTGCGGTGTCTCTCTAACTGTGAAGTGTCTTCTAATGCCGTGATCCCGACAAAACTACAGAAATGGATCACTCTTATACTCTCTACCATTGTCTGAACGAAGAGTCTTCACATTTCTACCTGTCTGCAGCTCCACTTTCTTCTTCCACTCCACAAATATATCCAGGACCTCATGTTTATGCTTTATGGTATATACCCAATTCATCTTAGAATAATCATCAATGAAAGTGGACCTCATGTTTATCCAGGACCTCATGTTTATGCTTTATGGTATATACTCTCTACCATTGTCTGAACGAAGAGTCTTCACATTTCTACCTATCTGCAGCTCCACTTTCTTCTTCCACTCCACAAATATATCCAGGACCTCATGTTTATGTTTTATGGTATATACCCAATTCATCTTAGAATAATCATCAATGAAAGTGACAAAATAATTTGCCCCACCAAGCGATGTGTGCTTGGAAGGGCCCCAAATATCTATATGAATGTAATTCAATATACCTTGGGTGTTGTAAATTACGGTGCCAAACTTCACTTTAGTCTTCTTCACAAGTATGTAATACTCACACAGCTCTATCTTACAGGTCTTTGCACCTTTCAATAGCCCCTGTTTTTTCAATGACTGTAGGGACTTATCACCTATGTGTCTGTAAGACCCCGTAGATTTTTGAGTATGTATATGTGCATCAGTATGAGGTTGAGTTTGCAAAATTTGCAAATCATGTGCAACAGAAATCGAGGTATGCAGTTTTCAGCTCATGAGTCAACCCATAACTCATCATGAGTCGACTCATCAGGTTGAGTCGACCCATGACTGCCATGAGTCGACTCACGATATGAAGTTCTGCTGTCAGAAGTTTCTGCTGAGTCGACTCATCACTTCATGAGTCGACCCATGAGTCATGAGTCGACTCACGACTGAGCATGAGTCGACTCATCGAGGGTTTTCTGGTTTATTCTGGGTCGGGTTTGTTTGGGTTTCGGGTCGGGTTTTAACTGTTTATATATATGCTCCTCTACCCGAAAGCACCTCTTTTCATTAGTTCTCCCCAGGAACCCTAGTCCCCCTCTCTCCTCTCTCAAACCCTAGGTGTTCTTGATGATTTTGGGACGTTTCAAAGGATTTTTCAGCAGTTTCTTTTGGATTTTAGCGAATGGGATCGTTCTTCATCACATCTGAGGCGAGTAACATCTCGCCCAATCTCTCTCCCATGTTTTTATGAATTTATAAATGTTTTTCATGAGTTTTATTGAACCTAAGACATATTTTCAAATATAAAATGATGTTCTTATTAGGGTAAATGCTAAAGATCATGTGTTTCAGATTTCTAAACTCCCACCAACAAGTTTTTGATGAAAACCCAGATCTGGGAATTTATTTAAAGAAATAAAAATATGAGTTTTATTTTGATTAAATGCTCTCTTTCATGTTTAGGGGTTAAATGTTAGGTTTAACATGCAAGTAATCGTTTCTCATGCAATGTATGAATTTTTCACTGCCTCATAGCTTAGAATTGATAATTAGGGAGCTGTAGATCAGTATAGTGGAAGTATGGATCGAGATGGGCGAGTTGCAGTTGTGATATATGTAGTTTTTAGCCCGTGAGTCGACTCACGACTCATCAGGTTGAGTCGACCCATGACTGTCATGAGTCAACTCACGAAGTCATTTCCTGTTATCATATGTTTTCTGCAGAGTCGACTCGTAACAGATCATGAGTCGACCCATGAGACATGAGTTGACTCATAACTGAGCACGAGTCGACTCATCGAAGTCTTTCTTGTCTTATTTGTGTTTCCGTTAAGTCACCTGCTGTGTATATATATATATAGGCTGTTCATATGTTCGAGTGTACTGTTTATTGTTTTGAATATGAGAAGTTACCTTGTTTATCGGGTTTTAAATTGTAGTGATCACGCATTACTGATTAGTCCTCGTGTTGGACATCCTTCTCATTTAGTCCTCGTGTTGGACATGCATTATTGATTAGTCCTCGTGTTGGACATTCTTCTCATTTTGTCCTCGTGTTGGACATGCATTACTGATTTGTCCTCGTGTTGGACATTCTTTTCATTTAGTCCTCGTGTTGGACATTCACTTTACTTAGTCCTCGTGGGACATTCATTTCACCCAGTCCTCGTATCAGACATGCATTTCTGTTTAGTCCTCGTGTTGGACACTCTTTCCATTTGGTCCTTGTGCTGGACATTCATATAAAATATATAGTCTATGTGTCGGACACTTAATCGTTTTCAGACATGACACGTATTGTGACCTTGACATGATTATACTTATCGGTAGAGATGGGTTTGTTTTTGTTTCCTTTACTGTTTCTTGTATTAGACCTCGGGTTTAGTATTTAGGGATTTACAATTTGAGATACAAGGTATATACATGAGGGTTTCCTTGTTTGGATTATTTCGCTCGACGTGCCTATGCTCGTGTTGTAATTTCCTAAGTACCAAAACCCATTGTTGTTAGGATAAATTATTTATATTATTATGTATTAACTGTATTTTTCATATACAACGAGCCCTATCCTTTGGTGTTGGTTGTGATGTTGCTCGCTAGCGCTTTGACGCTCGTTGTCCCTCCCCCTTTCAGGTAACGAGCCAGGAGTCCGGAAAGTCGCAGGTTGAGGGCGACCCTTACTAGTGTCTATTTATCCTCTTATTAGATGTATTTTATTTTGTACTCTACTTGAGACATTTTAGACTAGAGAGGTCTATGTTCTAGAGTTATAAGGGCTGTGTGCCTTATTTCCTGTATCAGATTTTATGTATTTTGAGACATGTTGAGATCTCCAGATTATTACTATTCATTACAGACTTTGACTATGTATTCCAGTTTATTTGGTTGATGAGCTATATTAATTCGATGTTCTATCATTTCATCAAATATTTGTTGTATAACCTTTTACTTGCTTTGTACCTACACCTGTTGTTGACTCCACTAGAAAGATAGTGATTGTGATGGTGAAACATGTTATTGCACGGTGTGGTGTATGGCAGGTTTGACATTTCTGGTTTCACCTCGGACTGCAGCCTTGTGTGAACCCAGGGGCGTCACAGTGTCCAAGCCTCATGTGCTATAGTGTGGTAGTATCCTCCTCTATGGTAATAGAAGCAGCCAGACCCCTTGTAACTGTCTTGCCCTTCAAGTAATATAGGTTGTTTTCCCTAACACCTCGCATCACCACCATGGATCCCTTCATGACCTTCAAAGTAGCATCCTCTAAGATTACTCTGTAACCAGCTGCCTCCAAAGTCCCAAGAGAAATGATGTTCTTCGTCAACTGCAGCACGAACATCACTTCTTTCAACTCCCTAGTCACCCGTCATGCATTCTGATCCAGACTGAGCCAATCCCACTAATAGGACAAACGTGATCGTTCCCCATGAGCACCACGTCTCCTCTCTCCAACTCCTCAAAGTTAGTAAACCAATTCCTCTTAGGGAAAATGTGAAATGTAGCTCAGGAATCAAGCTTCCACTCCGTAGAGTCGGCATAACAAACAAATGATAGTACAGGATAAGAATAACCGAAAGAATCCGAATCTGAAATGTCACCAACAACTTTAACAACATTCACCTCTGAAGCTTGTACAACTTTCCCCCTTTGCTTTCCGGCTTTATCCTTCAACTTTGGGCACTCATTCTTCCAATGTTCCTCTTCTTTGCAAAAGGCACATTGATTTCTACCAATACTTTTATGGCACCCCTATTCTTTGATTTTGAACGGTTGAACCTTTGACGGTTTGGACTACGGCCACGAACTGTTAATGCATCACCCGATGCCTTCTCGGAGGGCTCACTATCATTCTTCCTCAGCTCATAATTTACCAACACCGAGGTAACCTCCTTGTAGCTAACTTTAGTTCGTCCATTTATCATAGTGAGAACAAATGTACTAAACTCATCATCCGGCAACGAACACAATAGTAACATCGCCTTATCTTCATCCTCCATCATGATATCTACACTGGCCATATCCGAAATTAGCTTTGTGAAGTTGTTAACATGCTCCCGAATGGAAACTCCCCTCTTCATCTTGAATTGGTAGAACCTCTTCTTCAAGTGAAGCCGATTCTCAATGCTCTTCGTTAAATATTTTTCATTGAGCGTTTCCCGCAATCTCTTCACCGACTTCTCCTTCATCACATCATAAATGAGATCCGGCGTCAAGCATGACCACATAACCCCACAAGCTCTACTGTGCATTTTCTTCCAAACCCTGTCATCAATATCGTCGGGTTTCTCTTGTAGCTCAAGAGTCTCCTCCAAATTTTGTGCATCTAAGACGTCCATTACTTGACACCTCCATAAACCAAAGTTGATCTTGCTGTCGAACTTTGGAACATCAATTTTAGTATTATCGATGCTCAAATTTTGGATCGCCTTTGTCAAAGCCGACCCCGATGTACTTGTAGCACTTGAACTAGCCCTGCTTGTATCACCCATAGTGTAGATCTACTCTCCAAATAAGAATCCAACAGTGAATCCTTCGAACAAAACTCCCAAATCTAACCCGGAACACTGATACCACTTGTTGTGCGTCGCGGAAGCCGATTCGACAAGTCAATAGCACACACAAAAACCCAAAATAGATCACAATAGAACACAAACAATCCAATCACAGCAAGAACACAATATTTACGTGGTTCGGCAATGTGCCTACGTCCACGGGGCAAGGAGGAGGGAGTTTTACTAATGGAAATAGGGAGTACAAATTATGGTTACAAATCTTACCAAAAACCCACAAATAAGCCCTCTTAATCTCTCCAAATAGCTCCAACAATAGAAACCCCAAATTTCCTCTTTCAGCTGCTCAAAATCTTCTCTCTCAAACCCTAAAAACGAGTTAAGGGTATTTATACAACTCTCAAACGAAACGGGTCTGAAACCCAGAATTCAGCCCAACCCGCTTCGGCGGTTGATCGCCACAGTCGACCGCGATCCATCGAGGTCAATCGTGACGGTAGACCGCCTCAATCCCAGACTCAGCCTCAATATCCAGAAACTTTTGCGGTAGACCGCCGCGAAAACAGAAACTCCTGCGGTTGACCGCCGCGGTCGATCGCCGCTGATCCAGACGCATAATAAGCTCTGTGCACGAACGCGGTCGACCGTCGCGGTCGACCGCCAAACTGTTAACCTGTTTCTGCCAATCCTACCAATCCTACAACAACTTGAGGTATGCAAGTGTTTTTTTTTTTTTTTTTTTTGAAACAATGGGGGGTATTTTTGGGGAAACAAGTTTATGGAACAACTTTTTATTCTACTGTTAATTTTAGCCGACTGTTTCTGAGTTGGAGAACTTTTTCTTCCTCCCTTGGTGTTCGTTGGTTTTTTTCCTGTGAACTTGATATTCAAGCTGTCAAAGGCTGAATCTCATAATGCTTAACAACCGTGCTTCTCCAAGTGCGGTCGCAAGAGTTCGATTAAAATTTTGGCTTTGCTCTCACCTTGTTGTCTGAGACGTCATGATCAAGTTGTGCGAGCTTGTTGATTGTGAAATTTTGCGAATCCTTTCAAGTGTCCTGTCAACAAAATAAAAAATAAAAAAAATGCGACTTTCAGCTCGCACCGGGGACTCCTAATTATCCTGCGAAGAAATTCTTTCCCCTAATCTCACCAATTCATATTCTTGCAGACGGGTTTTATAAGCAATCTGACCTAGACGTCCTTAAGAAATGAACCTGTGAATGTCGTAGTAGCCGTGGGCGGAGCCAAAATTCCTGGGCAGGCAGGGCACGTATTAGAGCCGATATTTCGTTCGAAGGACCTTTAGTTTATTTTTAAATTTCTCAATGCTTTGAGAAATAACTTATTTCATTGGCAGAACTTCTATTTTTCATTAAAAAAGAAAAACTCTTAAAAATATTTGGTGGTGAAATTAACGTCATAACAGTTGTTGTGACTTTGTCCTAAGTTTGTAGTCAAGAATATGGCTTCGTATCAATACGTGTAGTACTGTCTTAAATTAAAGTGGATTAGCAACCTAGTTTGTCTGGAGAATATCAAAAGGTCATATAAATTGATGGGCTAAATGCAAGGTACGTACACGGAAGGTTTTCTTAATTTTAGGTCAACCTGAAATGACTGTAGATCCGCCATTGGTTGTAGTTTTTTTTTTTTTTTTTTGGTTGAGAAGGTGGTCGTAGCTCGAGCCCCGTTTGGCAAAGGGTTAATGAAGAGGGGTTAAAGAGAATGATTAATGTACTTAGCCCATTTGATAATCCGAAGGACTAAATTATTAACCCGTTAAATAAGTTTTATTTTAGCCCTTATGATCAGTTTTAGTGTTTGGGAATAACAATGATTTTGACTATTTTTTTTATAATTAGAAGGGTTAACTCTTATTCCATCTAAATAGGAGTATTAGTAAACCCCTCATTTTGAGGGGTTAACTCATTTTAACCCCTCTAGAGGGGTTAACTTAACCCTTCTATATTTTTTATGTTTGGCAAATTATGGAGCGTTAACTCACTTTAACCCTTATATAAATTTATTGTGTTTGGCAGGTTAAGAAGGGGTTAAGTCACCTTAACCCCTCACTTAACCCCTTGCCAAACGGTACAATATATATATTTGACTAATTCTCAAGATGGGTATCAAGCGTCTCAGTCAATCTCTGTTGGTTTAGTTGACAAGGTCATGTGATACTGAAGTCATAGGTTATTATAAGAAGGGGCAAAGTCAAGAAGAGTACCCGGAATGCTTCATACGGTTGCTTGTTGCTTTCTTCTAGCAAATATTGTTAAAATTGGGTACTTTCAGAGTCTCACATATATATTAGCTTTTTTCTATTGGCATACATGCAGTTTGCAGACTTGCAGCTATCCTTTTGCTAATGACGCTGAAGAAAAAGTATTGGAGGATGTTCTTGTTCAATGATTCTCCTAGTCATAGTTCATGGACTACAACATTGTAGACCAAGGGATAGGATCTGGTGATTTCTCAGGAGACAGTCCTCTAATATCACAAGCATTACAGCATAATGAAGTGATATGTGGAGTTTTGCATAGGCCTACAATCTTCAGAGGGCTAGCTGCATATTTTGGTTGAGATGGCATCAATGCAGCCGCTAGTTAAGTGCAAATCAATAAATTTACCAAGTATGAAATTGGACTTGAAGGCAATACATAATATATATGCAGTGAAGCAAGCAGTTATAAATTAGGAAAAATTGTATTTAGGCCCTAAATTTGAGAATCTTGTGTGACTAAGCACGTCAGTTTTTTGGGCGTGTGACTAGGTCTCAAATTTGAAGTTCACGTGTGTTTAAGCCCTTCTCAACCCATAGTTTTCTCTATTCTCCAAATACCCTCCTACTCCCTCCTCTCATCGTTCCTCCTCTTCTATTCTTTATCTCTCTCTTTTTCTCTATTTTCACTCTATCTCCTTCCTCTTCCTCTCTTTTATATCATGCCTTTACTTTCCTCTCTCCTCTTGCAACCACCTCCCCCTCCCGCATCCGTTCTTCTTTTTCTTACGTTCATCGATCCTTCTCCCTTCTCCTCCTCTCTTTTTATTCTCTTTTCTGTTCTCTATCCTTCATCTCAATATCATCCTCGTCCTTCCTCCCTATTAGTGATACAAGTCACATGATAAATTTAGAGAAAGAAATATAGTTATGCACTTAAGTCATATAGTTAACAAATATCTATTAAACTCAATAGCTAATTCATATAATTATAACATCTATCTATTAATTCTTAGAGATGTTAACTGTAAAGCTTAAACATTATCTTTAATTGTAGGAATGCTGACGACTATAGAATAAGATGATCTTTGAAAAATAAACTTTATGAGATATAGAGGCTGAAGAGAACTCACCTTGATGGCATCTCATCGGAGATCGGAGCTCGACGGTGACGGCGGAGCCCCGTCGGCGTCGGCAAGGGGCGACGAGGACTGGTGGTCGCCTGCGGGAGGACTGGTGGTCGCCTGCGGGCGTGGATGGCGAGGGCGAACTCGCCTGATGAACGAGAACTCGCCTGTGGGCGAGGTAGTTCGGATCTCGCTTGCAGACTTCTGCGTGTGGAGCTCACCTGATGTCGCATGGAGATCACCTGATGTCGGGTACGTTGGGATTTTGCCTGCTTGGGTGGGATCCAACTGGATCCCACAAATCTGCCCTAGGGTTTCCCTATAAAAGGGAAACCCTGTTCACGAATTGGTAGAGCCAATCGTCAGCGAATTTTACAGAGAGAAAAATTTCTCTGTGGCGGCTGGGAGTTCAACTCAGGCAGCTTTAACTCCAGCGGATATTCTCAGATTAATTTGAGAATCAATTTTTTGGTCAAGAAAATTGTATAATTCCTATAGCATTTACTGAAGTGAAGGAAGTTGGTGTTGTGAGAGCTCTAGTTTGAGATTCTCACATTTATAAGCTTTGTAATTTCTTGTGGTTAAATAAGAAATTATTTGTGTGGCTCCCGTGGACGTAGGCAAGTTTGCCGAACCACGTATATCTGTTGTCTCGCCTTATTTACTTACTGTTTATCTGTGTAGTCACTTATTACTTGTGTTGGTTAGTTTGAGTTTGGCATAAACTTAAACTAGGGTTATTTCTCTCGGAATTAATTAGCTTCCGCGGCGGTACGAGCGCCTTGCGCTCCCAACAATTGGTATCAGAGCCCTTATTCAGATTGGTGGTGGTTGAGCTACTGATCTGAGGTGGTGGTTGATTATTGTGTGGTAAAACACAATGTATTTTGTTGAAATTCCTGAGAGAAGCGGACAAGCGGAGAATGGCGTCTACAAGTAAAACAATTAAAGTTGGAAAGTACGAGATTAAAAAATTCAATTGGAAGAATAATTTTTTCTATTGGAGGATGCAGATGAAAAATTCGTTGATTTCGTAGAAATTGCACAAAGCTTTGGCGGGAAAATAGAAAAAGCACAAGGACATGTCTGATGAGGATTGGGAGGAGCTGGATCTGGAAGCACGGGTGTCGATTATCCTTTGCCTTGAAAGGGATGTAGCTTTCTTGGTGGACGGGGAGGAAATGGCTGTGGGCGTATGGTTAAAGTTAGAGAGCACCTTCATGACGAAGAGTCTAACGAACCGGATCTATTTAAAATCTAAATTGTGCACTTGCAAGATGGAGGAGGGTTCATCAATCCAGGAATACATCAACAAGTTCGATAGGATCTTATCGGATTTGAAAGACATTGAGGTGACAGTGGAAGACGAGGATCAGGTACTTCTACTACTTCTATCTCTACCGAAGTCGTATAAGAATCCGGTTCAAACACTGATGCTTATGGGCGATAGTCTGTCGATAGATGAGACTAGAACGGCGCTTCTAGCGGATGATCTTCAAAAAATTGCAACTAGTGATATGGCCACTGGCGGTAACAAGGAACAAGCTCAGGGACTGTTTGCCAGAGGAAGAGGCAATGAGCGAGGAAAAGGCAAGGGAGGAAAGTCTAGATCTAAATCGAGACCTCTTGCGGGACGAGCGTGTTTCAAATGCGGTAAAGTTAGGCATTTCAAGGTTGATTGTCCTAACAAGAGAGTAGGTGGGAAAAAGAACAACAACAAGACTGAAAGACGAGAAGGTAAGGAAGAGACGAGCTACACTTTAGGGGAAGGGAGCGATAAGGAATGCTATGTCGTCATGGGTGGCGAGTGAAAGTACTCTAATGCCACTAGGAAGGAACCCTAGAGGGGGGGGGGGGTGAATAGGGTTTATGCTAATCTAATCAGATATTAATGCCGATTAAAAACTAATTAACAAATATATCCTAGCAAATGACTTATGAACAATATGTGAGCAAGGATATACAAGTTAACACAAGGGTG
>BQKN01000093.1:722247-741505 GCA_022839385.1 Asparagus kiusianus
TGTGTGTGTGTGTGTGTGTGTGTGTGTGTGTGTGTGTGTGTGTGTGTATATATATATATATATATATATATATATATATATATATGAATATAGGAGTGAAATCATGCACGACATGCACGAGCCTGAATCTGGAAAATCAATCAGTTAAGAGTATTTATATTTTACACGTAGATATATTTTGAATTTGGAAAACTCAAAATATAAAAGTTGTAGGTATCTTCAGTAGATTTCCAACAAATCTTAAATCATCTCATTCCAAGGTCGGACGAGAAAGTTACAGCTAAAATACCGAATGTTATTTTTCTAGTCAGACTAGGTTTCCTGGTTCGGGTCAAACGGGTTTATTTTGGGATTGCCTCTATAAATATCTGTGTTTTTCACAAAAAATCTTCTCTTTTATCATATATCTGAACCCTAGCAGCCACCATCTCCCCTCATAAACTCTAGATCAATTTCTTGTGAGTTTTGTGAGCTTTGCGAAGCACAATACCAACACGAGGGCGAGATCATCGACGTGTGGCAAGGGAGAACAAGTTGTTTGCACTTTTGGATTGCTTGATGTTCATTTCAGAAGTTTACACACGAGATTAAGGCAAGATCATCTGCATCCAAACCTTACCCATAGTTTATAAATATATTTTTATGAAGTAATATGACAAATATGATGCTTAGAACTTAATCTAATTTGAAAAAGATTAGATTTTTTATATTAAGTTGTAAACAAATGTTAGATCTACATGATTTTCTTACTGTTTACATTAGAAACATGATCATGAACATTAGGATAAATGTTAATTTTATTTTTAATTTATTAATTAAGTTTAACCCATGTGCAAAGCCTAGTTTGTTAATTAATCGAATTTTCTTGTAAATTAATCATGCTTAAACCCTAGGTTGTGAGATCACAATGACATGAACGTATTTTAAACAAGCTTATCTCTGTTTAATGTTAGTTATAACCTTGTCCAAGTTAATTATGTGATAATTCATGCATTTATGTGAGAATTAAAATAATTATGAAGTTAAACCCTAATTAGTGTTTAATCAAAGAGTTAAATCATGTGAACTAATCTCTGATAGTAAATTTCAGAAGACTAAGATCTTTTTCCTATGTTCCATGTGATTTGAATGAGTTTTGTTTAAGAAATAATCATAAAAATATTTAAACCTGAGAAACAGAAATCTGTTTAACACAGAGTAGTCGACTAATGACATGTGTAGTTGACTACTCCTTTCATGGTGAGACTCACAGAATTGTTTTTCATAGCAGAATAGTTGACTAATGTTCATATTAGTCGACCACTCGCAGTTAGTCCAATTTTCCAGATTCTGGATGGGCTCAGAGTGGTCAACTACTAAATGTAGTAGTCAACTACTAAGGCTGTTTTCTGAGTTTATGTTTTGTATCTGTTTAAGATGTGTCCGCACTCCTTTACATGTAAATTCACGAATATACAAATACAATGTCGTTTGCACACACATGAGTATCCCAGAGGGGATTATGTCGAGTGTTGGGTTGTTTATTGTTTATTGTTTATACACTCGTTGGATATCGTTGATGAGCACAGCTCAGTACTATATAGGATAGTACGTCGATATACCAAATTTACATAGTTTATACATAAAATAGATATCGTTGATGAGCTCAGTTTAGTACTACGTGGGGTAGTGCATCGATATTCTATTTGTACATGCCATTGAGTTGTGTTAAAATACTTTGTCTAGCAGTCCGTCCGTACGAGGGTACGATGAGGCTTGTGAGCCGTCTTTTTGGATACCTATATGGTAGGCTATTTTGCACTCATGTTACGTGCTAAAATCATGATGAGACTAATGAGCCGTGTACGCTGTTTAGGATACCTACAGGGTAGTCCGTTGCACATGATGATGCTAAGTTTCAAAATCTTGCAAAGAGTTGCACTGAGGTAGCTAATTGATAGACTGAGTCTTTGGTGGATATCAGTTATAGATGTGATTTATCATTGAGATATATGACCGGGATACTTTTCTCTTAAAAGTATTTATTCTATCTCCACAGTAATAGTGGAAGATAATATAAATATGATGTAATGATGTCTTTATTTCCTTTATTGCTTTCTTTATGCCTTAGTTGAGATCAATGATTAGCGATTCACAATTTGAGACATATAGTATACATGAGGGTTTCCTTATTTAGATTATTTCACTTGACGTACCAGTCTCGTGTTGTGGGTTTCTAATTGTTGATTTCATATAGGTTGTTTATTCTTAGTTCGGTATTAATCTTTAGATATCTACTATTTGCATCAAAAGTTGGTTTATTTGTTGATTCTATTACACGTTTACGATTATAATAAATTCAAAAGAGTTAGTCTTTTTATAAGACTTCTCACTTACACAAATAAAATAAAAATTACAACTCTCTTCAAACACACGCAAAGGATGTTTATCACCCGCTGCTTATGTGGGATCTTTACTTGTACCCGGGAACGTGTTAGTCCATGGACCACCGTGCATTAGATCCAGTTGACAGAATAAAAATTCAATGCACTTACTTCACAAATGAAGTATTCATAGAAGTAAATAATCTCGACCAAGCAAGAATACTACTCTTCTCGAGATCAAAACCAAGTTTGATCCCGAGGAAAGGGGAATGTGCCTTGGATCTCTCGAACTCTCCCTCTTTACGCTGAATAACTTTGCCAAGATCTGCTAGCCTCTCTAAAATTCATGATTCACTCTTTAATTTGACAGCACATCGCCTCTAATTTTAGATCCCCCATATGTAGGGGCCCTAGGCTTGTATTTATAGGCTTCAGATATAGCGTTTTAGGATAGGAATAAATGATTTGACATTATCCTTAGTTAATAACCTCTTAACCTTGTTTAGAGATGATATCAAAGCAATTGGAAGGCTCTGAAATGAACAAATCCTAAGAAAACTATCAAAAACGTGTTTTCAGCATTTCTGGACACAAGCCACCCTACGGTGACTCGACACTATGCGAGCCACCTGGGATTGGCCGAGTCGTTTTGATGCGACTCGGCTGCCAGGGGCTTTTTCGGTTTGGTCTTGTTTCGCCGTTTTGCGCATTTTATCGTTTTGTTGACTCATACGCTTTATTGACTTGCTTCGTGCATTTGTTAGCTCTTTTACGGTATGGATAATCTCATTTGACTCAGATAATATCGTTCATCACTTTCTCTTTATCTCGAGCTGCGTGCGGGGACCTATAAGTAATTTTTGACGCCTACAGATACCCCCTCCAAAGTATTTCAGCCTTATTTTTTATAGAGAAGGCTAGAATACTTTGGATATAATAGGCTCAGCCTTCAATTCTTAGACTTCTTCATCTTTTAATCTATTCAGTATTTTGTTGAGTAGCCGAAATTCTTCCGGTGCTGCGTTTATCATCTGATCATTGTTGAAATCTTGAACAGAAGTTGGTGTGTTGATTTTTGAATTAGCTCATACCGTTGAATTGATGTTGAACTGATCATCTTCATCGAGAGTTTATATCTGGATCACGATTGAGCTCCTCAGGGTTAATTTGGAATTGAGAATTATCCTGAGCTTTATTTGGTGAAATTATCAACGCGTTGACTGGTGTCGACCTTTATTATAATGTGTTGACCGGCGTTGACCTTCATTATAATGCATTGACTTGCACTGTAACGTGTTGGCCGGAGTGAATACAGTTTATACTCATACATTAACTAGAGTCTACACAGTTTAAGCTCGTCCGGCGTTGTAACGCATCGCAGGCCTAAGTATAGAGATTATATGGCCAACCGTTAATGCTGGTTCATCTACAGGTATGGATCTTACCCTTACATCCCGCTAGTTATTTGCTTAACCATATGAGAGTTTTGGTTGTAGGATCAGCTATTGGAGCTAGTACGGCTATCACTGCGAATGCGTCTAAGGTCCTTCGTGGAAACTTTGTCTAGAATTGATGTTCTCCCGGGTGTTCAAGTCACGAAACCGACTGGTAAAGTTGGTGCGTCAGTGAATTTTTTTACCTTATTACGATTAATAATTCTGTTTAGAATAAATAACCATAATACTTGTAGGATTTTTGGTAAATCCTCAGCCATAAACGGGTTTGACGGACCTTTACCGACTATCGTTTGAGTCGGGCTAACATGCTGATTGTTTAAGTCCGCTCCATATGTGATATTGTGTTAAAAGAATAAACTCTCTTAGACTTGATACTACGATATTGAATACGTAGACTTCATCATTCTTACCATAATAGACTATCCGGTAATGTGCATAGGATTTTTGATAAACCCTTAACCATCAACGGATTTGATGAGCCTTTACTAACTATCGTTTGAATCGGGCTAGCATGTGAATTATTTAAACCCGTTTCACATATAACATTGTGCTAAAAGAATGAATTCTCTTAGACTTGGTGCATAAGCTTTGTCAATTTCACGGAAATAGACTAACCAGCAATGCGTGTTAGGCGTAGACTTATCTCTACTTAGGGTTCGAGATAAAATTCATCATGCGTGTAAGGCATGAATTATGGTGTTATTAATAACGGTCTACCACGATGTCGAATACGTGGGTTTTTGTCCTGTTTATAGTAAAAGACTAACCAACAACGCGTATTAGGCATAGACTTACTTCTACTTAGGGTTTGAGATAAAATTCCCCATACGTGTAAAGGCATGGATTATGGCGTAGTTAATAACGACCTATCATGATGTTGAATACGTAGACTTTTGTCCTGTTTATGATAAAGGATTAACCGGTAACGCGTGTTAGATATAAACTTATCTCTATTTAGGGATCGAGATAAAGTCCCCTAGACGTGAATCCTAGTGTCCTTTTCGCGGAGAAAGGTTAACCGGCAACGCGTGTTAGGCGTAGACTTATTTCTAATTAGGGATCGAGATAAAACCTCCCATAATGAATTTTGGTGTCTTTTTCGTGGTAAAAGACTCACCGGCAACGCATGTTAGGCGCTAACCTATCCCTACTTAGGATTCAAGATAAAATTCCCTATACATGTAAAGTACAGATTTCGGTGTTGGAAGGTGGTGTCTTCTATTAGGGAAAAAATGAACCCGATGCTGGAGAGAAAAATTTTTATATTCTATCCCTAGGTCTTCTCTTAGGGCAAAGATGAACCCGATGCTGGAGAGGAAAAATTTTATATTCTATCTCCTTCCACTAAAGAAACTCTTAGAGAATCCGAAAAGATGAAACTAAGAGTGTGATCTCCACTCCAAGAATAAAAGAAATCTAGATAACCCTAACTTTTATAGGATTGGTTACCCAATCAGAAGATGATTTGCTCATTTATCGAGACAAAATTCCAACTTTAGTCCTAACCATGGGAAGGTTCGACCAAGTGGGGGTTTGACACGACCCTAACTTTTATAGGTCCGATCGTTCAATTTGGGTAGAGGCTTTTTGTTTATCGAAAGAGAATTCTGACTTGAAAGCGAACCTCTCGTTCATTGAAGGAATCGAGAGGAGATTTTGGGTTTGGTCCTAATTATAGGAAGGTTTGACAAAAGAAACAGTGGGAGTGGAGGCACAAATAACAATGAGAATGTTGACTTGAACAAATCACTTAGTAGGGTTTTTGGTGTCAAGTGGCAAGATCCTGATACGAAGGGGGTTCAATAATCGTTATGGATCAGCAGATTAAAATTTTGAGTACCGTGTTGGGACTTTAACATTGGGAGTGTTTAGTGCACAAACACAGTGGGAGTTTGAATGGACTCAGTCGAAAGAATTTTAGTAGACTCATTGTCAGTTAATTTAATCAATAAAGAACTTTGTGGTAGAGGATCGTGAACCATCAAGCATTCAACAGTTACACTATAGGAGTTTCGTGAGGGAAGATTGACCGGATGAAGTCATTGAATTTCATCTCGACGAAAGAGTGCTCGGAAGATCACAGTGAGTGGATTTTAATCATTTTGGAAATGATTAAATAGTTATAGTAGAAGGTTCTTAATCATTTTTTATGATCAAGAATGAATTATTTAGACGACTGGTCTTCATCTTGAATAATAAATTGATTTTTGGGTTATCCTTAATAATACTGTGTGTAGTATTCTCCAGGAACTTCCCATTGGATTGCATTGATGTATTCCACCCCCAGCTCTTTGGCGAAGCTAAATCCAGTCAGGTTATCCTTAAGAATATTAAGAGTAATATTCTCCAAGAACTTTCCATTGTTGGAAATAAGGGAAGAAGTTTAACCTCATATACTCGTCAAAGGATGTCGGGTTATCCTTAAGAATATTATGTGTAATATTCTGTAGGAACTTCCCGTCAAAGGTAGAGAATACTTTAGCCTCATATACCAGTTGGAGGTTGGGGAAACAGTTTATACTCATATATCCGTTGGAGTATCAGGGAGCAGTTTAACATCATATACCTGTTCGAGGGTGCTGTTAAAAGCACCCTAATGCCACTAGGAAAGAACAATTGAGGGGAGTGAATAGGGTTTATGCTAATCTAATACGATTTAATGCTACTTAAAACTAATTAACAAATATCCTAGCAAATTAGATATACAACAAGATATATGAGCAAGGATATTAAACTAAATAAGGGCAATATAAATATAGACAATATAGTGAATGAAATAAACAATGAGAGAATGACAATAAAGATGAACAAAAAATAAGTGTGCCAAGCCAAACTCAAACACAAGATATGATTACGGAGTTTGGTCCCCACGACCTACGTCTCCACTCCTCACCTCGAGAAGATCTCCACTATCACAATCCAATTTTCTACGCTCACCCGAATAACGTCTACACCTCACACTCGGTTTTCTAGTTCACCAAAAACTTTATAATCACTCATTATGTAAACACACTAACTACCACCTCAAGTGTTGGTCTCTAGCCCGTGTCTCCCTCAAGTGTTAGGAATTACAACATCTCTCTAGGCATTACCACCTACCCCACTCCTCTTGGGAAGACCCCGTCTCTCACCACACACTCCTCTCAGTGTACTAGTGTAATACAAAGTGAACCTCATAATAATAGCTTAATACAAATGATTGTTCTATAAACAATAGGAGAACTCAATTAAGCATAGCTCAAGGTTACAATCTCTCACACCCTAAATTATACTATGTATGAAAATACTAAAAGCTCAAGTAAGTGTGTGTAACAATAAGATTTGATAAAACAAAATCAAACTAAACTCAATTTAAATCTAGCTTATGGAAATTACAAAACAATAAATAGCTAGAAATAGAGTTTAGAAAAACTTCTCTATGATAACAAGAGAGAGGGAGAAGAGTTGAATGCTCAAACACCAATGGATGATCACCTCAAGCTCTTGTGAAAGTTTCTTCACAAAACAAACTTTTAAACACACTTAAACAAAAACTTAAACCCTTAAACAAACTTGTAAAACTCTTTTAAAACTTTTCTCTTCTTGGTTATGAACTGAGGATATGTGGGGGTATTTATAAGAAACCCCAAAGCCAAGAGAAAACAACAAAACCCAGCAAAAAGACAAAAATAGAAAAGCTTGAAAAAAAACTAGCTGTTAGGCCGTAGGTCGACTGATCAGTCGACTGATGAGCTGACCGTTAGAGTCAGCATCCAGCTCGTCGGTCAACTGATGACTTGATCAATCAACTGATGACCTCATCAGTCGACTGGTCAGTCGACCAAAACAAAACAAAAATTTTTTGTTATTCCAGACGATTTCTTCAGTCGACTGATAACAGGTTATCAGCCTGTTTTGAAATAGAAATCTGATTTTCAAACTGCCTTTAAAAATAGCAAACAAATTCTAAAAATATAAAACTTTGGAAAATGATTATAGACAAGATAATATACATGCTACAAAAACTGATTTTCAAAAAGACACCTCCCAAATGAGAAATCTCTTCATTTTACAAAAATGTCCAAAACATGGAAACTTGATAAGTATGAAATTTGATGTTTTGACATAAACCAAAATTTAAAACTATGTAAAATGATTTTATAGACTTAATAAAAAGTATAAACTATAGTTGTTAAGTCCATAAACCAAAAGCATAATATTTTTCCAAATACAATAGAATATGAAGCATATAAAAGTGTATATGAATTTATAATTGTTTCATATCTACATAACTAAACCAAAAACCAAAACTTGTATATATATAACTATATATAAATCCAAAATGTGTATGTGTTTATATATGATATTAAGCTTAAAGTATCTAACACACATAATATAAAACCTAAAACTAAATTACCCAAGCTTGAAGGTCTTCAATGAGCTCGACTTGGTAAACTTTGTGGATGAAGCTTGAACTTGGATCTTGTCTTGAATTGCAAAACTTCACTCCACTATTCCGCTAACCATTGGATATGATCGTGAAAGCTCGATTTCATCCATCCTCCAACATATTGTCTGCCTAGAATAAATACAAAACACAAACACTAAACAAATAATATTAGTTGTAAATTGTTTGTTAATCATCATCAAAACAAAAGGACCTAACAGGTGTCAGGTTATCCTTAAGAATATTATGTGTAATATTCTTCATGAACTTCCCGTCAAAGGTAAGGAATAGTTTAGCTTTATATACCAGTTGGAGATTGGGGAAATAGTTTATACTCATATATCTGTTGGAGTATCAGGGAGCAGTTTAACCTCATATACCTGTCGGAGGCTACCGGGTTATTCTTAAGAATATTATGTGTAATATTCTCCAGGAACTTCCCATCAAAGGTAGGGAATAGTTTAGCCTCATATCCTAGTTAGAGATTGGGGAAACAGTTTATACTCATATATCCGTTAGAGTAGCAGGGAGCAGTTTAACCTCATACACCTGTTGGAGGGTGCCGGGTTATCCTTAAAAATATTATGTGTAATATTCTTCAGGAACTTCCCGTTAAAGGTAGGCAATAGTCTAGTCTCATATAGTAGTTGGAGGTTGGGGAAATAGTTTATACTCATATATCCATTGGAGTATCAGAGAGCAGTTTAACCTCATATACCTGTCATAGGGAACTGTTCTCATTCGGCTCATTTTGGTGTTATGATGCTAACGTCAACCAAGGCTTGAATGTTGTTTTTAAAAGAGAAGCAAGCCTTGTAGGATGAAGAATCCTCCTATGGTACGTACAGTACTTTGGATCCGAAGTGTTATTAGCTTCCTACTGATTCATAATAGGTGACAGCTTGATTTTGTTGTTTTTAAGGAAGTATTTGAACATAGCTAGAACCTCTTCATCCTTGAAGGAGTAATCTTTTTGGAGTTTCAGATCCAGAGTCCTTCGTTGTTTCTGAGGTTGCTGTCATGACGTCTAATTAGCGTCAAAAGCCACTGTAGATGCCTTCCCTTACCATGAGAAACAAAATTTGAGTTCGAAGGGTTAGTTTTTGGTTAGCCTCTTTCAAGTTTTTTTTCTTTTGAGAAAGCGTTCGGCCTGTTCCCCGCGCAGTTTTAATTCTTTTCATGTTATGGATGGCACGACCCCAGGGCTTTCAGCACATCAATAGAGAGATTGTTGTAGTATGTCTGCAAGATGAAATCCTCTATGACATGATCCCTGTAATTCATTACCTTATTGCGAAAGCGTTTAACAAAGCTATCAATTGACTCCCCATCCTTTTGCTTCTCGTCCAAAAGGGCTCCAATCGACACTTTACTGTCATCGTCGAAGAAGTTATTGAGGAACGAGCTTTCCATATCGTTCTAGCTATTGAAAATTCCTAGCTTGAGACGGTGGTACCAATCGAAGGTGGCCCCATGAAGGGTGTCAACGAATGACCGAACCATCAAAGGTTCGTTGCTAGAGATCACAACTAGGTGGGACTTGAAGTAATTAGGTGTTGAGTGGGTGAGCCTTTTCCGTTGCACGACATAAAGTTAATTAGATTGAACTTTTTCGGATACAGGATTGACTCCCACTCCCTTGGGTAGGGACATGAAATATCAGTCTTCTTTACCTCTTGAGCGGACATCAATGTGTTGATTTTGCTCTCTAGGTCTTTTATTTTTGCATCCTCACTTGTATTTTTCATCGGAAGATTTTGGGAAGGAACAACTAGACCAGCCCCAGTGTTGTTATCCTTAGTAGGACTACCCCCAGCATTTTGGTCAATAGGAGGGGTATCAGCATTGAGATTCTCTTCCGCTTCTAAATCTCTATCTACTTGATTAGTAGTGTTACGACGGCTAGATTCACCAATCTGATTTGATAAGGCTTAAATCTGTTGATCATGCAATTCCCTTATCCGTTGCACAGTCATTTCCATTTCGAATTTGAAATTCTCTTTTTGCTTGGCCAGAGCTTCTTCGAGGATTTTGGCCATTTGTTCAGCGTTGATCATGAATTCCTCACGAGATTGTCCTGTGCTGGATTCTGTATTATTGGAAGCAGTCGTGGAGTTAGTGTCTGATGTTTCATCCTCTGAGGAGTGTCCTCTATCCAGTCTAGGTCGTCTAGTTCCTGACCGTAACCAAGTGATGCGCTGAGATGCCTCCGAGAAAGAGTCAGGATTGTAACGCCTTGTTGATTTTCCTTTATCGACCACATTAATGGTAATTTCTGAAAGCTCATCATCATGACCAGCGTATTTCTTCTTGTAGAAGCATCTTGATTTAGATTTAGACACTTCAGTTGAGATTCTTTCGAATACCGAGACTCTCTGTAGAGCGGTCTTAGGGTAGCTACACTCTGATAATATTGTCCTGATTAACCTCTTATAAGGACAGTGAGAGTCTAATTCTGGGGTACTTCTCTTTTAAGATTTATTCGTACCCCCAGTCCGATAGTACAACTCATCAACGTTGTAGTCAGAGCAACTTATCAACTGTTAGTTTGAGTCTCCAAGTATAACATTGTCGTTTGACAGACATGTTTTCTTTTGAATAGGTAACGCCTTGTTAGCGTTCGTAGGAGTCGCGTATTTGGGACCATGCTCTCATGAGGGTGCATCCTTAACAGACTTCTGGTCTTCTGCATGCACCCCTAAGCGGGCGGTTATAGGAATGGTCTTGTTGAGAGGTCGTGTATGACCCCCCAATCCGATGAGTTGTTCGAGGTTCATCCACTAGGCCCAAGCATTCTCTGACTGGAAGTTTGCCTCGATCCCTATGCAAAGGACCAAGGCGGTCCTTGTTCTTCATCTTAAATCAGGAAAGATCCACACTATCATGGTACTTCACCAAAGGTACTGGATCAACTTGAACAGGAACGAAAGTGGACGAGGACTCAGAAATGGCCGTAGAAGGTGAGGCAAGTGTCGGTCAGGCTGAGCTAACTCGGCCATTGCGCGGGCCAGCTTGAGGTGGCTCAGCCTTGTCCAAGCCACCCTTTGCTGGCTCGAGCTTGGCTGTGCCACCATTAGATGGCCTAGCCATGACCTAGCCACACTTGGCTGGTTCGTAATTTTTGGGTGTCTCGGTACTTGCCTGAGTCGCTATTTTGGATTTCGGTCTCCATTCTTGGCGTGGTTTTGGTGGTCTTTGGCCACCTTGTCCTCCTTCGTATCTTGCACCTTTTGTGCTAAGGCACACACATGGCGCTTTTGGATGTGCTCCTTGAGAGTTAAACGAGTCCTTTTGATACGGACCCATTCGCTGGCCGATGATTTGGAGGAGGGACCATTTGCTTGCTGTTGAGGTATTTGGCGCTCCCTGAACTTCAGATTCGCGTGATAACGGATCCTGTCAACTGGCTCCAAGGCCTTGGCAAGCTGACGTACGAGGCGTTAGCTTTGCCTCTGGTGAGCACTCTTCATTAGAATTGGCGCACCTTCGTTAAACAACTCCTGGGCTGAAGAGGAGTCATTGTGATCTGAAATTCTGGCTTCCTTGGATGGCAAAGGAGCGTTGCGAGGGGAAGCCTTAGTAACAATTAAGTGAGAGTCATCTCGAGCCTTCTTTGATGTCGATATCTTACTATACTTGTAGGATGAGGAAGATATTGATGAGGATGAGGAGAGATATTCCTCAAACTTGGCCTGGTCGAACTCATACTCGACCTCTTCTTCAACCGAGAACTTGATTCGTGGTTGCGACACGACAGTCTCCGTAGTGAGACTGTTGGCTCCCACTATGGTTAACAACATGTTTGCATTGAAAGTTAGTTTATTTGTTGAATCCATTACACGTTTATTGATTACAATGAATTCAAAAGAGTTAGTCTTTTCATAACACTTCTCACTTACACAAATAAAATAAAAATTACAACTCTCTTCAAGCACACGCAGAGGACGTGTATTAGTCGTTGCTTGCATGGGATCTTTGCCCGTGCTGGGACACATTAGTCCATGGATCATCGTGGATCAGATCCACATGACAGAACAAAAATTCAATGATCTTACTTCACAAAGGAAGTATTCGCAGAAGTAAATAATCTCGACCAAGCGAGATTACTATTCTTCTCGAGATTAAAATCAAGTTTAAATTGGAGGAAAGAGGAATGGGCCTCAGATCTCTTGAACTCTCCCTCTTTATGCTGAAGAACTTCGCCAAGATCTGATAGACTCTTTGAAATTCATGATTCACTCTTTAATTTGACAGCTCATCGCCTCTAATTTCAGATCCCCCATGTGTAGGAGCCTTAGGCTTGTATTTATACGCTTCGGATGCAGCGTTTCAAGATAAGAATTGATGATTTGACCTTATTCTCAGTTAATAACCACTTAATCATGTTTAGAGATGATATCAAAGCAGTTAGAAGGCTCTGAAATGAACAAGTCCTGAGAAAAACTGTCAAAAATACGTTTTCGGCATTTCTGGGCGTGAGCCACCTTACGGTGGCTCGACACTGTGCCAGCAACCTGGTATTGGCCGGTTCATTTTGATGCGACTCGGCTGCCAGGGGTTTTTCCAGTTTGGTCTTGTTCTGTCGTTTTGCACATTTTGTTGTTTCGTTGACTCGTACACTTTATTAACTTACTTTGTGCACTTGTTAGCTCTTTTACGGCATGGATAATCCTGTTTGACTCAGATAATGATGTTCATCACCT
Organism: Asparagus kiusianus; assembly: GCA_022839385.1. Taxonomy (NCBI): domain Eukaryota; kingdom Viridiplantae; phylum Streptophyta; class Magnoliopsida; order Asparagales; family Asparagaceae; genus Asparagus; species Asparagus kiusianus. The sequence continues at coordinate 735,197 of BQKN01000093.1, forward strand.
TCTCTTCATCTCGAGCTATGTGTGGGGACCTACAGACAATTTTTGACACATATGTCTACAATTTGAGACAATGGTATATACATGAGGGTTTTCTTGTTTGGATTATTTCGCTCAACATACTACATCTTATATTTTAGGTTTCTAAATATTAATTCCACTTAGATACAAGAAAAAAAATCTAGGTAGACTATATTTAATAGATAGATCCTCCACTCCATCTAGTAGTCATTCCCATGGGAGCGGATAGAGGTGATCTTACTGTAGCGCTCTGACACTCTTTATGTGGTTCGTTTTCTTGCTTTCTCTTCTTTTAGGCAATACAGAGGTTCGAAGAGTCGTAGGATGATGGAGTTCTAGTATAGTTGGCATCACACATTTTAGTAGTTGAGACTCCATTATAGTTTTATGTTCTCATTCAGATATTAGAGTTTTGTTTTTATATTGTAAAGGTAGTTTACCTTAGTACGATTTTTAGTTGATTCATGTTGAGACACTTTCATTATTCCAGATATCATATATATTTCAGTTAAGACATGATTTTCATTTATGATATATCTCTTTCTATATCATGTCTATTGTTTTTATTTCCTTATTTTGCCTATTTTGTACCTACACTTATATTTGATTCCACTAGAGGATATTACTGTGATTGGTAAAACGTGTTATTGCATAGTATGGGTGCATGGCAGGTTTGACATCTCTGGGTTCACCTTAGACTATAGCCATGTGTGAAAATAGGGGCATCATAGTTGGTATCATGGCTCTAGTTCCAACATCTTAGGATCATTCCTGTGTCGAGTCGTGGAGCTAGAATAGAGTTTCTTAGGATTCCTGTATAGAGTCCGCTAGGAATTTCTAGAATGAGTGAGGACGTTATATACGTAAATTCTAAAATTTACGATTTTTTTATGACAACTATTTTGCTTTGATTAAAAAGTAATTGTGTGAATACTTATTGCGATATGTTATATTATATGTATTTACGATCTCATTTATTGTGTCTAATAAGCTCTCCTCCTGATAACATAAATGTCGGGATGAGGATGTGGTTGAGATAAAAACTCGTACATGGAGAGCTGGGCAAGTAAATCCCGAGCCATAACTGGCTCCACAGTATCTGATTGACTTCATGACGCCGTTTGCAACAAGATTTTCCAGCACTCGAGGAGCGAGTGGAGAATTAGATTCCACTAATTGCACCACCATCTGAAGTTCCACCACCAGTCGTACCAGTTGTGCCTATTGAAGAGATAATATCGACAATTACACCATCACCACATCCAGCTATTAATAGAGCCACAGAGCAGGAAACTTAGCTCGGTAAGATTGAGGAAGGTATTGGAAGCTGAGAGCACCAGAATTTCAGGATACATCGGATTCAGTTGTAGCCTGTAAATAGAAGGAATATGTGGGAAATATTATTTTAGATATACTTAACGTCGATTCAGTACATAAGCAGAGGTTAGCTATATTCAGCTTAAAGGGGGACGCCAGAGGGTAACACCGAATTCAGTTTACACTGAAGCAGCGAATGTTGAGTTTGCGTAAGGATTTCACCTACTACTTTGATTAGCAAATAGAACTAGCTGAATGGAGTAGGGAGACATACCGATAATTAATTATGGAAGCAGGACTGTCCGGAGATAAGGATAAGAACAAGAAACTTTTTGCAAGACTTAAAAGACCCTAGCAGCAGGGCAAAGAATTACCACCAGCAACAAGGACAACATAAGAAGGGAGCACAACATGATTTAAAAGCACCACAACAGCGTAGGATTCAAGGTACATGTTACAATTGTAAAAAATCAAACATAGAGCGAATGATTGTCATAGTGTACTAGCAGGAGGCCAACATGGCAGAGGCCAGGACCAGCAGCAAGGATGAAGACACGGTCAGCAGTGGGACTGTGGTTAGGATCAGCAGTCTTAAGGCTGCGGTTACGACCAGCAGCATCAGAGGATCGAGGCACCACCTACCATTCTAAGGATTAATGCGATAGCAGACCACATTCATGCTATCCAGGAGATTCTTAAGGGACAGATAATCTCATATGTTCCATAGCTAGCAGTTCAACAGTCGCCAGCCACTGACAGAGTTTATGTAGTTGTACCACACGACCATGGTGCGAGTGGAGCCATAGTGGAAGGTACTTTCTTAGTGAATTCGTTTTCAGCTTGGATCTTGTTCGGTTAAGGAGCTTCGCATTCCTTTATCTCTCATACCTTCATGGATAGGCTTCAGCTAGTTGCACATCCCTTAGACGTTTTGTTATATGTCTCTACTCCTTTAGGAGAGGTATTCTTATTAGAAAGTATCTATAGGAGATGTGTCATCAGTCTAGATGAGTTCGAGTTCATCATCAATTTGATTGTTTTGCGAATGTCAAAGTTCGACGTTATTCTCGGTATGGATTGACTATCATCCTACCATGTTAGTATCAACTGTTTTGCTAAAACAGTCAGCTTACGGGCGTCCAATGGGTCTGAGTTGATCGTAGAGACCTTACAGGGCAACCAAATTGTGGAGTAATTTCTAGCGTATATTGAGGAGGTGATGCCGAGGGACCGAAGTACTGATTTGTGTGAGACTAGAGTTGTCTTAGATTATCAAGATGTCTTTCAGGACATACCTGAATTACCTTCTGTGAGAGAGGTTAAGTTCTGCATCGAGTTATAGCTGGGCACAACACCAATATCCCGAGCACCCTATCGTATGACACCTGCTGAGATGAGGGAGTTATAGACTCAGCTGGATGAGTTTTTATCTCAGGGTTTTATTCGCCAAAGTCAATCTCCATGGGGAGCACCAGTCCTTTTCGTGAAGAAAAAGGATGGCAGTATGCACCTTTGTATAAATTATCATGAGTTGAACAAGGCCACTATCTAGAATAGGTATCCACTATCGAAGATTGATGACTTGTTCGACCAGCTACAGGGAGCGCAATATTTCTTGAAGATTGATCTTCATTCTGGTTATCATCAGTTGTGGATTTGGGAGATGGATATTCCTAAGACCGCCTTTCTGACTCAATATGGGTCCTTCAAGTTTCTTGTCATGCCATTTAGGCTCACCAATGCACCCGCGGTATTCATGGATTTGATAAACTAGGTTTTTCGTCCATACTTGGACCAGTTCGTAATCATTTTTATCGACGACATCTTTATCTATTCGAGATCGGAGGCAGAGCATGAGCAACATCTTTGATTGGCTTTACAAACTTTGTGGGAGCATCAATTATATGCCACGTTTAGCAAATATGAGTTTTGGCTATCCGATATCAAAATTTTAGGCCACGTCATCAACAGAGAGGGTGTTGTAGTAGATCCAGCTAAGGTTGAAGTAGTACTTGATTGGGAGCTGCCAAAGACCGTTACAGAGATTCGTTGTTTCTTGGGTTTGGTCGGCTATTATAGGAAGTTTATTTAAGACTTCTTGAAGATTGTGACGCCACTTACACGCCTTACGAAGAAGGGTGTACCGTTTATTTAGGGCACAAAGTGCTAGGAGGCCTTTGAGACTTTGAAGTCTAAGTTAACTATAGTGCCAGTATTGACTATTTGAGCAGTGATAAGACCTTTGTCACCTACACAAATGCGTCATTAGAAGGTCTAGCAGGTGTTTTGATGCAGACCCAGAGAGTAGTGGCTTATATCTCACGATAGTTAATGACGCATGAGCAGAACTATCCCACGCATGACTTGAAGCTAGCAGTAGTGGTCTTCACACTGAAGACATGAAAACATTATCTGTATGGAGTACAGTTCAAGCTATTCACGGACCACCAGAGTTTGAAGTATCTCTTTTCTCAGAAGAAACTCAACCAAAGGTAGCAGCAATGGGTCGAGTTCATCAAGAATTACAAGTTCATGATTTAGTACCATCTGAGAAAGGCGAACTTCGAAGCAGACGCATTGAGTAGGAAGCGTCGTCACAGGGTTACAGCTTTGAGGTGCTCGTTATATCGAGATCTTCACACCCTTAGCTAGTTTGACTTTAGACTAGAGATCGGCGGAGCTACGCATTTTTGGGAGCTTTGTTAGTACAACCATCTTGGAGTGATAGAGTAGTCAGAGCTCAGCTAGAGGACTCTTAGATTTAAACCTGAAAGAAGGAGATTTCTAAAGATCCAAAAACTGATTAGACCGTTAGAGCAGATGAAGGTCTTCGAATGAAGGGCTGATTAGTGATGCCAAGTAGTCCATAGTTGAAGAAAGACTTATTTGATAAGGCGCATTGTACCAGGTACACAATACATCTAGGCATAACAAAAATATACAGGACCTGAAGAGACACTTTTGGTGGAACGGCATGCGTAGGGAGATTGCCGAGTATGTGGCTAAGTGCTTTACCTGTCAATAAGTGAAGGCAGAACACCAGAGACCAGCAGGAACCCTATAGTCTTTACCCATTCCATAGTGGAAACGGCAGATATTTCTATGGACTTCATTGTAGGATTGCCGAGATCAAAGAAGGGGAACGATTCAGTTTGGGTGATAGTTGATCGATTGGCATAGTCAGCATATTTTATATCAGTAAAGACAACCTATACCATGAAGACTTACGTGAGAATATTTATCTAGGAGATCGTGAGATTGCACAAGGTCCCAGAGACGATAGTATCAGATCGAGGCTTAGTTTTTACTTCGTATTTCTAGAGGAGTTTCCAGAATTCCTTTGGTAGTACATTATCATACTCTAGTATTTTCCATCCACAGATAGATGGGCAAACAAAAAGAGTGAACCAGGTATTGGAGGACATGTTGCGGGCATGTGTCATAGACTTTCAGGGTAGTTGGGAGGAACACATCCCATTAATTGAATTTGCTTATAATAATAGTTATCAAGTGACTATTGGGATGACATCGTATGAAGCTTTGTACGGGAGGCCTTACAGATCACCTATTTGTTAGGCAGAGCTAGAGGGCAGCTTGCTACTTGGGTCGGAGCTCGTGAGACAAACCACAGAGAAGGTAGTAATAATTCGAAAGTACATTCTTACAACGCAGAGTCATCAGAAGAGTTATGCAGATCAGAGGCGACGACCATTAGAGTTCCAGATTGGAGACTATGTATTATTGAAAGTATCACCTATGGAGGGAGTTCAGTGATTTAGGAGACAGAGAAGCTAGCCCCAAGGTATATTAGTCCATTCAGGATTGTTGAGCTCATTGGAGCCATTTTGTATCGGCTAGATCTTCGAGCATCAATGTCGAGCATACACGATGTCATCCATGTCTCAATGCTTAAGAAGCATCTTCGCGACGAGGAACAACAGTGAGTATTAGATGCGTCAGAGATTGAGATTCATGATGATTTGATCACTATTGAAATTCATATTTGTATTCTTGCTAAGGAGGATAAAAAACTTAGAAATAAAATAATACCCTTAGTTAAAGTTCAATGGAACTAGAAAGGAGCTGGGAAGGCTTCTTAGGGGTTGCAATGAGGATATGTGTCGTGATGACCCACATCTATTTGAGCAAGTAAATTGTTTGACTATGATCTGCCTGTGTTTATGATTATCTATATGCTTATATCTATACTTAACGCTAGATTGGTGGTATTAGCACTTAGCTCCTAATTATTCAAAATACATGGTATATGTATGGGGTTCCTTATTTGGATTTTTTATCCGATGTACTAGTTCCGCTTAGTTAGAGGTTAAGTTGAAGTATTTATATTCTAGACTGTTAGGTATAGATATCAAGGAGGATTCTAAGGGAGTGCAAAGATGTTATACGTCGTGATAACCCGCACATGTTTGAGCAGGTAAATTGATTAATTTTGATTAGTGTTCATAATTATTTATATGGTCATATTTATATTTAATACTAGAACGAGGGTATTAACACTTAACTCCTAATCATTCGGAACACATGGTGTATATATATGGGGGGTTCCTTATTTGGATTTTTCGCCCGACGTACTTGTTCCGCTTAGTTAGGAGTTAAGTGGGAGTATTCGCATTCTAGATGGTTAAGTGTAGATATTGCTAAGTTTCATATCTAGAGATTAATAGTATGAGATGTGTGTAAGGGTTTTTTTATCTAGATTATCCTTTCAACATGCTTTTCTTATATTATTTACCTCTAAGATACGATTGTAGAATTTTGGGGACAAAATTCTTTTAAGGGGGGAAGAATGTAAAACCCCGTAAATTTGAATATATAATGATAAATAATAATAAATATGTTATATGGTGATAAATAACATATATTAATGTTTGAGTATGCTAGGGATTAATTTGAGATCAATCCAATGTGTGTGTGTGTGTGTGTGTGTGTGTGTGTGTGTGTGTGTGTGTGTGT
>BQKN01000093.1:741515-761163 GCA_022839385.1 Asparagus kiusianus
TGTGTGTGTGTGTGTGTGTGTGTGTGTGTGTGTGTGTGTGTGTGTATGTGTGTGTGTGTGTGTATAGCATCCAAGAGTATTCAAACTTCAACCCAAGCAATATGACTAAAGCTACGGTCAACAGTACACCTCTATCTATTGCCCGAAGTATTTTGATTCCTGTTACAAGTCACAAGTAGGACCTCAAAATTTTTGGGGGGTGGGGGTCTTGTATATGGTCAAAATAGGTTCATGCTTACCCCAAGATGAAGATATAAATATACATGGCCTAAACACTTCGCATGGGTCCAAGCACAAGCCCATATTAAAGCCCACCCAAACAATAGCGAAATTCGCCCAAGATTCAAGCGAACTTCACTCCTCAAGACCTATGTGGGACATGTCATGCACATCTCTAGGAAATGGATTTTCCACATTGTAGTGAAGTTTGCTAGAGCGAACTTCGCCTAAAGCCATCTAGGAATTTTTGCCTAGAACTGCTCAGTGAGCTTTGCCTTTTGACTGTTATAAGCAACCCTTGTCATTAATCATTTCAAGATCTATTTTTAAGGAAATAGTTTTTCCCATTATCTCCTACGTTAATGGCCCACTTAATTCACTTTTTAAAGGCTACTAATTCTGTTTTAGCCTATAAGAGGAGGAGAGATTACTCATTTCGGCACAACCTAGAATTAGCGATGACTGAGGTCAAGAGTTAGAATCTACAACCAACTTTCAATCAACTTTTTTGGATTTTAGCATCTTTGGCCACCTCTAATCAGCAAGAGACTCATTACCTTAGTCAGACCGTCAACGGGGCACAAAATCGACACTCCGTTGACACACGGAAAAGAACCCCATGAAATATAAAATTTTCTTTATTTCATTGTAATCTTTTGAATTGTAATCTAAGTTAATTACAATACAAGAGACCTAAAACATGTCACAATAAAAAAAGAGAAAGTTCCTCAAGGTGCTGCATGAGCTAAAGCTTAGGGGTGGGTAAAAACCGAAAAAAACTGGTTCAACCGAAAAAACCGCCCGAAAAAGCGGATCGGTTAACCGAACCGAATTAAATGGATGAGAAGAAGCTTCTAAACCGCCCGAACCAAATTAAACCGGTCTGGATCCGGTTTGAACCCATGAACCACCCAAAAAAAACCGAACTGATACTATAAATACTTAAAAGTTAAAATCCCTAACCCTACCTCAGACTCCCACAGGCCACAACGCCGCCTCTCCCCTCTCGCATCTCCCAACGCCGCCTCGCCGTCTCTCCCCTCTCGCCTCTCCCAACGCCGCCTCTCCCCTCTCGCCTCTCCTAACGCCGCTTCTCCCCGCCCCTCCTTCAGTCCTTCTCAAAATACATTCTCCCTACGGACAGTTGGAAATCGAAGTCGAAGCATCCGTTATCCCAAATAGTCGAAGGTAATTCTTCTCCTCTTCTCTCTCCTTAAAGATTCTTGTAGAAACTCAAGAAAAACCGTAGAAACTCAAGAAACCCTAATTCGATCTGCTTCTCCTTTACGCCGGTGGTAACTGATCTCCCCACTGACCATAGTTTTTAGGCGATGGCATCATCCCCGATGAACGACGCATCATCTTTCTTGATGTCAAAGTTGCTATTTTTTTTTAATTTTTAAATTTTTTTGGGGGTTTTAATAGGGTTCTGGGTTTGTTAATATTTTATATAGCTTGTTATTTATACAGAGTGGATAAGGACTAGGTCGAGGAAATGGGAGGGTGGTACTGGTTGGGATTAATGAATTTGGTGTGAAGTTGCTGCTGCCGTTACTTTGATTTTTGTCTTTGGTTTTTAGAGAGAGGAGGGGGCGGTGGTTTTTGGACTGAAGTTTCGATTTGGTTTATTTGGATTTTGCTCCCGCAAACTTTGCATTTTCTAGGTTTTTTCCCTATAAAGGGCTGTTTGTTAACTTTGTTTGCTTAAAAAAAGAGGGAAAACAAAGATGTATATAAGATTTCTTTCCTCCAACTCTATTTTTCTTCTTAAATTGCTTAAAAAAAGAGGGAAAACAAAGATGTATATAAGATTTCTTTCCTCCAACTCTATTTTTCTTCTTAAATTCTCAAATCAACCATTTCTCATGAACCTAATCTATGTTTGATTTGTTTTTAGGTGATGGATTCGGGTCAAACCAATCCATCCTCAAGCCACGGAACTGGAACTAGATCTAGGACGACTCCTACACCTGCTGCGTTAGTCTCGACTGCAACTCTGGGCCAATCTTCCTCTGTTCAATCGAAGAGGAAGAACGGAAGCATTGCTTGGGATCATTTCACATTGATGAAGAATCCCGATGGCACAACTTTGGCCAAGCCGAGAGCAAAGTGCAATTGGTGTCCGCAAACCTATAGTTGTGATTCGAGATTGAACGGAACCAGCAACATGAGGAGCCACCTGCTAGGATGATAGTTAGGGATGAACTGCCTTTTAGTTTTGTTGACGGACCTGGGTTTAGGGATTTTATAAGTCATGTTCAACCACAGTTTAAGAAGTTTTCACGTAGAACTGTTGCTAGAGATATTTGGGAGTTGTATGAGTCGGAGAGGATTACAATCAAAAATATCTTAGCCACTTATGGACAGAGAGTTTCACTAACCACTGATACTTGGACTTCAATCCAAAATATCAATTACATGGTGCTCACAGCTCACTTTATTGATGATGATTGGATTTTACACAAAAGAATCTTGAACTTTTGTGTGATACCAAACCATATGGGGAAGACTATTGGGCAGCTAGTTGAAACTTGTCTTATTAAGTGGGGAATAGAGAAAATTTTCTGCATTGTTGTTGATAATGCTTCTCCTAATCAAGTGGCTTTAGATTACATGAAAGAGAAGATAGGGAATTGGAATAAACTAGTCCTAAAAGGGGAGTTTCTGCATATGAGGTGTTGCTGTCACATTCTTAACTTAGTGGTTAAGGATGGAATGGCAGAGCTGGACTCCTCGATTGAGTCCATTAGAAATTGTGTGAAGTACATTAGATCAAGTCCTTCTAGGTTGGAGAAGTTTAGAAAGTGTGCAACTCAAGAAAAAGTGGAGCACAAAGGTGGGATAGTGCCTTTGGATGTTTGCACTAGGTGGAACTCTACATACTTAATGTTAGACATAGCCATTAAGTACCGGAAGGCATTTCTTAGGTTGGAGGATGAGGATCCACAATTTGTTGCATACTTCAATGATAGAGCTGGACCTCCAATTACAGAGGATTGGAACAAATCTGAAAGGCTGGTGAGGTTTTTGAAGATTTCTTATGAGGCAACCCTTGATTTCAGTGGGACACAAGTTGTGACTTCGAATCAGCCAATCCAATGGATGTGTACACTGATTGGAGAGATGAACAAGTGCATCGATGGTAAACTATTAAACTTCATCTTAAATTTACTTTTATGATTTTATCTTCTTTTTTTATGTCTTTAATAATTTAACAATTTTAACTAAATGCCTCTTATGCGTATTTTTGCAAGGTAATGATGTATTGCTTGCCAAAATTGCCAAATCAATGAAGGAGAAATTCGACAAATATTGGGGGAAGGTTGAAAACATCAACAAAATTCTTCTCATTGCAGTTGTTCTAGATCCAAGGTATTGCACTGTTGTTTACTGATAAATTGAATCACAATCATTTATGATGCTATTTTTGTGGTTAATAGAATGATTGCATGTAGCTCCTTGTCATTTGTAGAGCTTATCAAGTATCAGCTTATTAAGTATCAGCTTATTTCAAGTTTCTGTACTTGGATTTCTTTTTCCCCAAATTGATTTATTCAGTCAACAACTCTGCATCCAAGTCTGCCTTTGAATAACTTGACTGATGGGATGTTGTGATACACATTGACGCTGGTTGACGCACATAGGTTAATAAAGTGGATGATTTCACCAAGATAGCTCTCAAAGTTCAGAATCAAGTCGAGATTTTTTTTGGTCAACGATACATAGCATCATAAGAGAACAAACTACTGGGTTATATTTGAACATCAAAGAGTGCCCTTTTATGTAACTTCGGAAATCGCATTATGAATCCAGTACAATTGTGTTTACTAACTACTAGTTCAATTATGAGCTGAAGTATACAATTGTGTTTACTATCAAACCATACCGTATTGAGAGAAGTTAAGCAGTGATTTGGCATTTTTATTGCTTATTGAGCAAATTGGTGGTGTTAGTCCTTTTCCTGCTTTTTTATTTACTCACTTCACTTTCTACGTTGATCCATATGGTGTTATGTTCTAATTTGTAGGACCTTTGAATTCCGTGGAAAATGACTGCCAATATTGACCCACCTTGTTATTTCTTGGATTAATTGGATTAATTCAGTCAACAATCATTTAAGAGCTTTGTATCCTCAGCATCAAGAGATGTGGACTATGACTGACTACCTATTTCTAGTACGTGTTCCTATTTTTTTTCTGTTTGAGCTTGTTTCCTTTTTTAGAATTCTAAATATTTCTAAGGTTTAATAAACCATTTTCCATATTGAGATCAAAACAAGATGTTACATAATTGACACCCAAATCAGTTTCGTTGTACTCACTGGGGGTTATATACATGACTACAGGAGTGGCTTATCCTTTAAGTTTATTCTCTCTTTTTATTCCTCTATTCTGTTCAGTTTTGTTACCTATCTTTGCTCAGCACGCACATGTCCTTATATTTCTAGATCATACAATTTGATTAAGTGGCTTAATACAATTTTGATTGCTTCTTTTCTAGTACAATTTGTTTACTACTTTTCTTATTGCATATCTGTTGGTAGTGTTATTCTGTTTACATATTTTTATTATGTTTTGTTTTCAGGTACAAGCTTCTGTACTTGGATTTCTTTTTCCCCAAATTGAAGATAGACAAGAAGCTGGCGGAGGTGTTGGTGATTAATGTGAAGAGCACATTGCAGGAGCTCTTCAATGAGTATGCAGCTAATGATCCTGATGCTGCCCTTGCTTCTTATAATTCAACTCAGCCAATGTCAGCCTCAAGTGGAATAGTTGATGAGGAGGACAGCCATTCTGCAACTGTGAATGAGTTCCTAAAGCTTCGGCAGGAGAAAGATGTGGTGGAGATAAAGACTGAGGTTGACAAGTATATGGTGGAGGCATCTGAGGACCCTAGAAACCCTAACTTTCAACTGTTAGGTTGGTGGAAAGAGAATTTAGCTAGGTTCCCAATCTTGTCTCAAATTGCAAGAGATATTTTTGCAGTGCCTGCCTCAACAGTAGCATCTGAAAGTGCTTTTAGCCTTGGATCAAGGATTCTGGATCCATTTCATGCAAGTCTGACCCCAAAAATGGTTGAGGCTTTGGTATGTACTAGTGACTGGTTGAGAGACACTAGCAAGCCAATGTTTAAGCCAGTGTTTATTGAGCCTATCAAGACTGAAATGGAGCAGTATTCTGAGTTGGAAAAGCTCACATCAGGTAGCTATTTTGTTTTGCTTTTGAATTTATATATCTCTGTTGTTTTGTAAGTATGGTTTTTAAAGGTTATTTCTCTTGTTTTTGTAGAATCTGTCGTCACAGATGCTTCAGCCTCATCATCACAAACCTTGTAGAATTTGCCAATGTGGGGATTTGCTGTTGCTTGTTTAATGTTTATTTTAATTTCAATGTACTGAACTTAAGAACTTAAGTAGGTGTTCTTTTAATTATTTCTGGACTATTTGCATGGTTTGTAACTAAGTACTCTTTAATGAGTTTGTAACTAAGTAACTCTTTAATGAGTTTATTATTGTGGTATGATATGTAACTAAACAATTTGGTATGATTTTTGTGAAATGAAGTTAATTCGGTTCAAAACCAAAACCGAACCGAACCGAACCGAATTTCGGTTGGGCTGAATATCGGATGAAGGGGAAAAAATCTGGATCTGGATGAGAGTTTTGAGAAACCGAAAAATTCGGATTGGATGCGGATTGGGCTTAAAACCGAACCGAACCGAATATGCCCAGCCCTACTAAAGCTCCCTATAGAGTATTCAGGATTATTTAGAAGGTAAAGATTATGAAAGGTAAGATGGATGGGTTGAAGAATCATGATCAACATATTATTATAAAGCACCATCTCCCACTATCCCTCTGGACTTATCTATCTATATCAATTGATTTATTGATTAATAAATTTTGCAATTTCTTTAGGGAGTTATGTGTTAAAAATGTCGAGGAGAAATAGCTGAAAAAGCTAGAAGATGTGATTCCTATGATATTATACAAGCTTGAGAGGATTTTTTTCGCCATCGTTCTTTGATATCATAGTGCACCTGGCTGCTCATCTACGAATAGAGGCTAAGCATGCCGAGCCGGTACAATATTGATGGATGTATCCTATTGAAAGGTACATTTATGTTTTAGTTTGACGCTAACTATTACAACGTAACTATTTTGCATGCTTATATGTAGTAATTTCATGTAAGTTTTTATAGGTGCCTTCTCACTCTTAAAAACTATATATGGAATAGAAATATGTCAGAAGGTTCTATTATGGAAGGTTATCTATTGGTGGAAGTAACGGCATTTTATTCTCATTATTCGGATGAAGACATAAAGACAAAGCTTAATAGACCACTACATAATCATGACAGAGCATATGGCAACAAAATCCACATGAAAGTGGGTATCACATTTATCATTGATATATATTGTTTTATACTTCTCAATAGTGTTTTCCTTGAGGAAGTTAGACAGCATTATTTTGAATTAATTATTGTATAGATGTATATCATGAATAATGTATTATTGACGTTAGCAATTCATGTTGAGAACATAATTCACAAGGATGAATTACGTGAAGAGCATCACAATTGGAGTGTTGAACATTTGTAAAAAAATCATTAGAACAATTTGTGTGCCTGGTTTATACATTATGTAAGATTTTTCTATCTCATATTTCTTTGTATCATTGTCTTAACCTAAACTTGTATCGTTATATAATTATCACACAAACCGTTTTGTCAAGTCCATGATCTAAATGTAGAATTAACATTAGATAAGGAACAGAGATCTATAGCTCAATATCCAAGTTGGGAGGTTGCATACTACAAGGGATTTGGTGTAAGTGTTTACGTCAAGTATATATTTCATTACAACTTCTATTACAATCGTTTATTATTACAATGCAAATAAAAGAGTGAGTCTTACACTTATAAAACTTCTCTCTACAAAAATTTGGATATTTCCTAGAAACACACACATAAACTATTTATTAGCCTCTTCTTGTGTGGGATCTTTGCCTGTGCTGGGGACATTTTGATCTTTGCCTGTGCTGGGGACATTTTGATCTGTGGACCACCGATTCAATGATCCAAGTTGATCGTGAAGAAGGCTTGATATTGTTGTTTCGACTTGGAAACAAGAACAAAAGTAGATATCTTAGCAAAGTAAGATAAATACTCTTCTCAATATCAAATCAAGGTTTGATATTGAGGAAACACCGAAGGATCTTGCGATTACTTGAAAATGGTGAAAGACTCTCTCTCTCTCTCGTGCTTGAAGTTCGCCAGAGTATCAAGTCTCCCCTCATACATCTGCTTGGTCTCATGCATAAGGGTATTTATAGCTTTTGGAAGCCGTTACTAAAGACAAGAAGTTGAAACAAACTGTGATCATCAACCTCTTTGGGCGAGACAGTGTTTATTGTCTTGGCCAATGGAGGCGACTCCAGGCAGTTTGTAACCAACGCCCATTTTGTTAAATGCCATAATTTTTAGGGATTATGGGTGGATTTTTACTTTGTAATGGCCTCTTCGTGTTTATAGATGTTCCAGAATAGTTATGGAGCCAAGTGGAAAGCATGAAACCCAAGAAAACCCGTTAGAAACACGTCACACCGTCTCGTAATTTCCGAGATAGCTCATACTATCTCGGTTTCTGAGACAGTCTATACTATCTCGGAAGTGTGAGATAGTGTACATTGTGTCACCAGTTGTGAGATAGCTTTGAGTCCCATCTTTTTATTGTTTTGCATGTTCCTTTGCTTCTTTTTCCATCGGAATATCCTCTTTGACTTGGATGATGACATTGTTCATCTTGTCTTTGTCTTGAGCTGTGTTTGGGACCTATAGGTAATTTTTAACTTCTACAAAGACCCCCTCCAAAGTTTTCAGCCTCCTCAATATTTTATCAAAGAGTCTGGAATACTTTGGATAAGTGCAGGTGGATAAATTTAGTTCTCAATGGAAATTTGTGTTGATAAGAATGGCTCATTACAAATCAATAAAATCCAAGATTTACAACAGAAGTGGAGAGAAGGCCCTCCTTGTTAACGTGGGTTCTTTGGTAGAGATAGGATGCCTCTCTCGATGCTTGTGTCGAGTTTGCTTCCCTTGGACGATCCGATCAAAATTGCAGTTGAGCTTCATTACGCAGTAGAAGCTCTGGGATGATTGAGTTGGAATATACCCGAGCTTGATGAGTATCAAGGCCGAATGTTTGGAGAAGGCTAATATGCAAGAGTTTGCAAAGAGCCAAGAGTCTCAAACCTGAGAGTTTAGATTGAGTCTAATTCAGCAATCCAAGCAAAAAGCTAGGAGAGTTCTACCAAGTAAGCCAATGAGGGAGCCTCTGTTGGAAGAGCCTTGGAGATGCTAAGCTTTCTTAAAAAATATTACCAGCAGCAAGATGCAAGCTCACTGAACTGAGCCTCCAGATCTCCTTCTGCTGGACCTCTTTTATGTTGGCAAAGAGGTCCTATAAATAGGCAAGGGATATCATGGGTCATCTATTGATTTGTAGGATGTGACAACCGATAGGAGTAAGGAGTAGCATACTTTCCTATAACTATGGGATGTCACCACTATAGGGGTGATGGGAGCTATGCCTTATTACCCAGGATATAGGAAGTGGGTAGGCCTACTCCCACAAGCAAGCAGCTACTTGCACTATTCAGGTGAGACTGACAGGTTTGTAGGTGAGCTTGAGAGCTGCTTGAACATTCAAGCAAACTTGCAGGTGAGCTTGGAGAATAGGTGGGGTCGACTGGTAGGCCCCTCAAGTGTGTGAGCTGACGTTCGTTAGCAAGCTGGGTTCATACGGGCGAACTCACTGCAGGCAAGACTCGTGTGGGCGAGCAAGGTGTTCAAGCAAGGTTGAGCTCGTGCTGGCGAGCTTGATAATCAGGTGAGCTTGACTCATGCTGGTGAGTTAATCAAACAGGCGAGATTTCCGAGGTTTGGCACTTGCAGGCGAACCAAACAAACAGGCGAGCTCTGTGTGTTGATGATCTTTGGCTTGCAGGCGAGATCTGCTTGGCCTTTTGAATGCGGGTGAGCTTGACTTGTGCTAGCAAGTCAAGCAATGCAGGCGAACTTTGCTTATACTACTGGTGAGCTTTGGCTTGCAGGCGTGCTTTGGCTTGCAGGCGAGCTCTACGTGTTGGCAAGCTTTGGCTTGCAGGCAATCTCTGCTTGGACTTTTGCTTGCTTTGAGCACACAGGCGAGCTCTAATAGGTGAAGTTTGAGCTTTCTTGTGTAAAGGCAATTTTTATTGCCTATAATAAGATAGGCCCTTCTTTCAATCTCTTCAATATTTTATCGAGAAAATTGTGTAGAAGAACCCATGAGTGGCTTCAATTCTTTAACTTCTTTAGTTTTCAACCTTCTTAGTATTTTATCAAGGAATTTGAAATACTTCCGGTACTGCGTCATCACTTGACCATTATTGAAATCTAAAACTGAAGTTGATGTGTTGTTATTTAAAATTAGCTCGTGTCGTTGAGTTGATATTGAACTAATCATCTTTGTCAGGAAATCGTATATGAATTGCAATTGAATTCCTGGGGATAGAATTATCCTAAGCCTAATTTTAGCAAAACTATTGAAGCGTTGTTGAGCGTTGACTTTTGTTCTGGTGTAAACACAGTTTATACTCATACGTAGCTAGAGTTTACACAGTTTAAGATCTTAAGGCGTTGGAGCACAGAGAAGCAGTTTATACTCGTATACTCCTCGGAGTGTTAGGGAGTAGTTTAACCTCATATACCTGTCGGAAGCTAAATGAGAAGTAGTTTATACTCGTATACTCATCGGGGTGTTAGGGAGTAGTTTAACCTCATATACCTATCCGATGTTCAAAAAGAAGTAGTTTATACTCGTATACTCATCAGAGTGTTAGGGAGTAGTTTAACCTCATATACCTGTTAGAGGTTCAAAGAGAAGTAGTTTATACTCGTATACTCATTGGAGTGTAAATACGTACCCAAAATACATCGAAAATACATCAAAAATGCATTTTAGAGGCTTATCAGGTCAACCCTTCGCATGAGACACTGTTCACTATCTCGCGTGTGCGAGGCAGTGTAAGGTGTCTCGCGGGCCGAGACACCTTCGACTGGCTCGCCCGATAGTCAGGAGGTCGGTTCTCGGGCTTTTTAAGTCTGAGTTTCGACGTTTTTCTCTAACTTACCCCTCTTCTCTTGCTTTGAAAATCCTTCAAAAGAGTTATCCCAAATCCCTTTCATCTCTAATCCCTCAAATTCGTCGGATTTTCACTCGAAGGGCTAGGGTTTCGTGTTCTCTTTGAGGTTTGATTTCCTTTCCTGCATCTTTTCCCTACAAACCCTATTTTTCTTTGATTATTTGCTCCAAACCGAGGTTGGGGGTCTTGGTTTTGGGTGTCTTCATAGTTTGGTTTGAGTTTAACCGTAAAAATCCTAACTTTTTATAGGATTTTGGCTAAAACTCGTATTTTGCTTCCTCTCCACCGAAGTTTGATATTTGTCGATTCTTGGTAAGAACCGACCCAATGGTGCTTGTTTACGAGTTTTTCATCCTTTGTTTGAAATCTTATCCAAAACCCTAACTTCTTCTTGTATTTTTCAGTCAAAATCCTATTTTGATGATGTCTCCTAAGAGATCACGCATCTCGAGGAGTAGGTTAACTTCTCAGCCAGCAGAGAGAGAGGAGTCCGCTACTACATCTTTCAGAGGTGAGATTTCTT
Organism: Asparagus kiusianus; assembly: GCA_022839385.1. NCBI lineage: Eukaryota > Viridiplantae > Streptophyta > Magnoliopsida > Asparagales > Asparagaceae > Asparagus > Asparagus kiusianus. Next base: position 752,448 of record BQKN01000093.1, read on the forward strand.
AACTTTTATCAATTCAAAAGTTAGAACTTTGAATGAATATCCTCGTTTGTTCTCCTTCGCAAGGCATTCGGGAAGAACTGGTATCCTCTTTTGTGGGGATCGACGCTTAATGGATGTGTTTTGTTTCGTCAAAACATGTCTTAAGGCAAAAGAGGCAATTTTACGCTATCTCGCTATCTGTAGGGAAGGGTATATTGTCTTGTTATTTACACGAAAATATAAGTTGTCTCTCATATGTGAAACAACTATAATCGTCTCGTAAATCACAAGGCAATGACTCTACCTCACGGATTCGCAAGATTAGTTCAACTCCTTATTTTACCTTAGAAATATTCTTTTAACTGCGCTTGACAAATCACCCTTCCTTCACCGCAGTTAATTTCCATTCGTAAGTGTTTTCCCCCCGCGCGGTGAGCGGTCAAAGTAGCGGGTCTTTTGCCTCCTCTAATGAGATGACACTTATTGATGAGGCACCTTAATTTGATGTGAACGGGATTGAGGAAATCCCCAAGCTCGTGTGTGAAAGGAGTCGTCGTACATTTTGATGGCTAATCATGGATGCCCAACTCACCAAGGATCCAAGTGTTACTCAACCTCTGAGGAAGCCCAACTATTTATTCGGTGATTCTATAGAAGATCCGAAAATTCTGACTCTTGACACATAGAAGTGGTTGAATGAATATGAAGGGAGCCTCAGATCCCCCCCCCCCCCCCCCCCACCAATTCCCCATCAATACACCTGAGGAAGCAAGCCATGACACGTGAGATGCCGTGGCGCTTGACGAAGGATCAAGAGCGTGTTCATTGTGGCTTTATCACTCAACACAAGACTCCAAGCTCTAGTGATAGGACTTATGTTCGTGGACTTCATCCCAGTGTAGTGGGACAAGATGAAGTTCCACAAAATGAGCTGCCGATTAGGGCTAACACCATGAGAAATCGCCTTGCGAGGCTAAATGAGCTGCTGAGCAGGGCCAACACTGTGAGAAATCACCTTGAGGGTTTAAAAAGGGAGCTACCTGTTAAGGGTTTTAGGTGTTATGACTGGATGCACTCGTCGGCAGACAAGTGGTGGACCAGAATGACGAGTTATGTCCTCGGGCGATGGGGAATGGAGCTAATTGAATGTGGGTTATATACGCTCATCCGCGCTAGCATGTACGGCTTGCCCATCAGCATGCACCACTTCTTCGCTCTGCTAGAGCTCTATAACCTATACAACAACACCTTCCTCACCAAGAACAGGGAGTTGGGGCTACCTCTCCACGAGATGATGAAGGTTTTTCGGGGCTGCCGATGGGTGATATTCCATATCAGGAGTTTTTCCCCACTAATCGCCAATTAAGCCAGATGAGGATGGCCAACTCCTTCAGATATGACATCCTATGGGAGCTTACATGCTATTATTAGACCGCCCTGGTGGGTGTAGATGTCAAGGCCAAGAAGAAGTCTCCTCATCTCAGCTTAAAACAATTCGTAGATTATTTGTTCAAGCACTTGAAGACTATTCTGGCCAGGAAGTTTATGAGTTTGCGCCTCTGACTCCTTCTGATATCAATAGGCTGATTGAGAAGATAGGTGCACAGACTTATACCACTCATACCACAAAGGGAAAATTTCCTTGGGGCACCAAGTTTCAGACATTCTTGTGGCACACTCAGAAGCAAACTTAGCCAACAACCCTCTTGGCAGGTTGCTTGGCAATCTAGTGGAAGAAATGTGTCGTGCCACACCAAGCCTCTGATGCATTGCTAGTTGAAGTTTTGTTTCCAGCTGTTGAGTTTGCAATCGGGAAAAAGCTTTCTTTGCTTCCGGCAATGATCATCGATATTCATAGTGGGCTTCGACACTTGATTACTAGCTTTACACAAGAAGGAAGCAAGCCCTTGAGCGAGATCCCCACTGCCAAGATCAAGCTCCCTTATACTTATTTGATGGTGTCGCTTGTCCTCCTTTGCTCCGACCTGATGACGGTGCCGAGTATTTCTGATCTGTCCATACCTTTGTTGCAATCGTTGGAGGATTGCAAGTGGAAATCCCGGCAATGGCATGAAGTGAAATGGCAGTTTTAAATTCACAAATGCTGGGAATTCTTCAAGTGCTTCCCCCAATTCTCTGGCCACTATAATGAGCTATTGATTGATGATGAAGAGACGGGGAGAAGTCGAACCATCCTCATTGTGGGGTGTTTCCGTTGGTTGATGAACATTCGCCCTGGCTACCTTGTTTTTTAGGTAAAGAATAGCTGCAGCATTGAGCTCTACCTCTCCTGTCAGTTTGCCCATCAGTTTGGTTACAACCAACTGTATGTTAGGAACCCGAACCAAAAATTAAAGACTAATGGAGGGCTCATTAATGGTGCCCAAGCCTAGTTTGGAGTGTAGCAGGCTGCACAAGCGCTAAGTTCAACCTTCCAGCTACAGAGCATCCGTTGCAACTCACATTCCTTTGCTACAAGTGGCTGATAGCTACCAACGCGCCTACCAAGCCTAAGAGAATATTAGAATTAGAGGTAGAAGAAGCAGTCAGGCATGTCGTATAGATAGTTCGAGAGGTTGTGCTCTTGAGGAGGGGGAAGGAGCCTGCTGGACCCTCTGGCAAAGGAAAACAAGTAGTTGCAAAGGAGGAGCAAACTCTTCCAACTGATGAAGAAGAGATCTCCGAAGAAGGCATTGCCGGGGTTGAAGGCATCGGGGCTGAGGGTGATGAAGAGGAAGAATATACATCAGGTCTTCCATCATCCTTCTTTCACGGAGGGGGTGCGAGTTTGTCGATTGCCCACCGGACCAGACAATCTAACCAACCTAAGTCACCTGAAGCTCCAAAAAAGCCAAGGCAGAAGATTATGTTCACTCATCCCCACAAGATGACAGTCGATCTTGCTAGTGGAGTTGAAGAGGAAGAAGAAGAAACTGCCGAAACTAGTCAGAAGATATCTCAGCCTTCAACTCACGTAGAGACTCAGGCTCAGACTACAACTTCTCCGTAGGTTGAGTTGTGCACCAAGTTTCAACAGGAAAGACTTGTCACTTTTGAAGAAGCTCGACCTATGAAGTGGAAGAAGGTCGCGCAAAAGCCTCTACTGAATTGCCTTCATTCTAAGAGGAGCTGCTTGGCGACATTCCCATTGAAGAAGAAGGTAATATCTCACTTCTGTATTGCTTCTCATACTTCATTTTCAAGTTCACTGAATATATCCCTCTTCTTTTTTTAGGGAGTTTTGAAGAAGGTGAGCTTCCGTACAAGCCTGCTTATTCCGACTTCACTCACTCCAAAAGATTAGGCTACACTCAACAAATGTGTGAAGCTATTAGTTAGGAGCCACTGAGTGCTGAAGCTAGTGCGGATACTGGGGTTCAACCCGACCCTACCATCGAATTCACCCCAACAGCCTCCGGCGCAAGTATATGCCATCTAGACACTACCTTATTCAGGTGGTAGCTCAGAGAGTTGAATGATTCAGAACTCGTACCTCCTCTAATCATTTCTACACTTCATACTCTTTTAGAGAAACTAAAGGAAGTGAGCGCAAGTGTTAGGGCTACGAAACCCGTTGCGGCGGCTGAAGGTAAAGTCCATCTCCATTTGATGGAATCCTGGCTTTTTCTTCTTATGCTTAAAATTTAGATTCTCTGTAGATGTCACGACGGGGGAACCATCGAGGAGGAAGCCTTTCATGATGTCGATATCGGTGAGTTTGATGAACATGCCCTCGACCAAATGATAGACTTCTCTGAAGCTGATCATAAATTGATTGTCGATATGTTATTAGAGCAAACTCATGGCGAGGCTGCAGGACCAACAGTTGAGGTTGGTTTGTCTGCAGGTATGGATATTTTCCCATGACCACTGTTATCCATTCATTAATTTTAGATGACCACATAGGAGTTTTAATTACAGGACCAATACAGCTATGCTTCGGACCAGTCCAAGGACTTAGGCATTTTGGGTTTGGAGTGAGTCATAATTGAAACTCAACCATCCACTTCTTAGCGTGAAACTACCATTTTTTAGATCCAATGGTTATAGAAGCCATGGCCAGAGTTGAGGCTAGTCCCATTGCTTCAATTATGAGACCAACAAATAAAGCTGGTATGTCTACGGCTATTACATCTGAACCAACTCCAGCAACTCGTATGGCTGAGTTACGGGGTTGAGCCAAAAGCCCTAGGCTGAGGGATCTTCAGCTGGCATTGGTATGTTTCCCTCTCATCGCTACTTTGACACCCCTGATATTGGATCTGGTTTTAACAATCTTTCGAGTGCTTACTTCTCTTGCTTCTATTGCAGTGCCTCCTTCGTCACTATTCGAATCCATTAAGGCATTAATGTCAGATGACGATCCATATAGAGCTATAATCTGCATGGAGCTCTGCAACTTCACCTTCTTTCTGAGCACGATGATCGATAATATCCTTCACAAGGGGTTGTCCTTCGACCATTTCAGACGATCTCTTGAAAGACGCAACAACTCATATATAGTGATCCTCACTGGGATGTTAGCCAATTAAGCCATGACATCAAAGCGGTATTGAGTGTTTGAACTTTTCAGTTTGTCTCTCCCAATCGATGGATTAAAACGAGTCTACTTCGAATTTTGAATCTCTTTATGCTGGGGTTCCTTTTGTTTTGCCTCAGCTTCCTTCTGTTTAGTAGTTAGTTGCTGCTGAGGCTTCTCAGTTAGTTTAGGAGGAGTTGTAACCACCCCCCATTCAGCCAACGTTTTAGCATTCGGATCAGAAGCTTCTGGGTACTTGTATCAGTATTCATTCTCACTTCTGATAGCAAAGATCGGTTCTCCATCGGCTACCAAGACTTCATGTTCATCTTTAGAGAATGAAAGGATTAGGATACCCTCATTGTCTTTCTTTGGAATTTCTAAGGTAGGACAACAAGACTTGCCTCGGCTTTTGGATTTCTTCTTTGAGGACAATCTTGCCCATTGTTCCTCTTCACGCAGGTCAGGATGGACCTATAAGACTTCACCATTGGAGGTTGTATGCGGCACAAGCCCTCCTGACGTTGCCCATGTGGGTCATCATTGATTGTCATCATTTCCACCTTTGATACGGGTTCTGATTAGAACCATGATAAAGGTACCGATCCGAAGCTGATAGACACCGCGTGTGCGCCTACCTTCTTTTCTTTTGGTTGCTTTGCAGTTATAACACCAACATCAATCAAGGCTTGGATTTTGTCTTTAAGGATAATACAATCCTTGGTGGGATGATGGACCCTCCTGTGATATGCATAATACTTTGGGTCTGAAGTCTTCTTAGCTTCCTCCGGATCTATGATTAGTGGCAACTTTATCTTGTTATTGTCCAAAAGGTATATAAAGATGGTTAGAACTTTATTTTCTTTGAAGGAGTATTCTTTTGGGAATTTTGGATCCAGGGTCATTTGTTGCCTCTGAGATTGTTGTTGCGGTTAAGACTGCAGTTGGAATGATGACTGCTATGGTGATTGCTACTGTGGCTGTCGTTGTGAGGTCTGATGAGCAATAATAGAAATCACTGGTGCCTTCCCTCTATCACGAGGATTGAAATTTTGCTTTATAGAATTCGTCGTCAGTTGGGCTCTCTCAACCTTCTTCCTTTTGAGGAAACGCTCGGCTTATTCTCCGCGCACCTTTAATTCCTTCTAGATTTTGGATGACACCACTCCCATGGCTTCTAGGATATCAAGGGAGAGATTGTTGTGGCAAGTCTGCAGGATGAATTCCTCTATAACCGGATCTTGGTAATTCATCGCTTTGTTCCGAAAACATTTGATGAAGTTATCGACTAACTCTCTGTCTTTTTGCTTCTCTTCCAGCAGAGTTTTGATTGACACTTCAGTGTCATCATCGAAGAAGTTACTGAGAAACAAGATTTTCATATCATCCTAACTATTGATGCTCCCTGGCTTGAGAAGTCGATGCCAAATGAAGGCAGCCCCGTGAAGGGCAGCCACAAATGACCAGACCATCAAGGGTTCGTGTCCAGAGATCATACTCAAGTGGGACTTAAAGTAGATTAGGTGCTAAGTAGGCAAGCCTCTCCCATCAAATGACGTGAAGTTAATTAGATTGAACTTTATTTGGTACGGAATTGACTCTCACTCTCTTGGGTACGGACATAGAATGTCGGACTTCTTCACCTCTTGAGCGGACATTAAGGCATTGACCTTACTCTCCAGCTCTTCCATCATCTTCTTATCCTCACTTGTATCCTTCTTAGGGCGTTGTTGAGAAGGATCAGCTGGACCACCCCCAGCATTATTGTTGTTAGGAGAAGGGTCAACAAAAATATGTTCATCTACATCTATGTCGCTATCTTCAATATTAGCTTGAATCGGCGTGACATTGTGACGACTGGATTTAGCCCGTTGACTTGGTTCAGATTGATGTTGTTGAGCCTGTAATTCTCTCATCTGCTGCATGGTCAACTCCATCTCCATCCTCATTTCAGCTCTAATTTCTTCTCTTTACTTGGCTAGAGCTTCTTGAAGCATTTGAGCTAATTGGTCAGGAGTGATCGTGAATGCTTCTCTGGCTTGCTCTATGTTGGACATTGTATCATCTGAAGCAATTGCAGAACAAGTGTCCGAAATCTCATCATCCAAAGACAGTCCTTCATGCATCCTTCTGTAATCTCTGCGTCTAGTGGCTCTTAGTTGAACCTGAGACATTCTCTGAGAAATCCTTTGATCAACTCTTCCTCCCAGGTAAAAGTCGGGGTTAGGGTTAGTTGAATGCCGCTTTCCTTTATCTGTCATATTAATGGTGACTTCTAGGAGTACAACATTCTGGTTGGCAGACTTTCTCTTGTGGAAAGGTCTTGGCTTGGATTTTGACGCTTCGATGGAAAGTCTCTGGAACACCGAGACTTTCTATGGGATGGCTTCTTGTTTAGCAGCTACATTCTGAAAGTACTACCCTAATGAGCCTCTCACATGAACAATGAGAGCTTGTTTCTAAAATATTTCTTTTTCAAAATTTGCTTGTACCTCCAGTTTGACAGTACAACTCATCGGCATAATGACCGGAGCACTCTATCGTCTGTTGATATGATTCCCCAAGTATAACGTTGTCTTTTGATGGACACGTCTTCTTTTGGGGATGTAAAGCCTTGTTGACTTTCTCAGGAGTCACACGTTTAGAACCATCCTCTTGTGAGCATGAAGTCTTAACGGGCTCCTAGGCTTTGATGTGTACCCCTAAGCGGGCGGTGATAGGAATTCTCCCAGAAGGGAATGCCTCTTTGCCACATTAGTGCATGTTGCATGAGCAAATACATTGAGGTGCCTCAGTTTGTTAGAAGGTGGTGGGACACCTTTGAGCAACGATTGGATTGATGGGTGGACGTGTACGACCCCCAGTCTATGGAAGTTCTTGGGTTTTGTTCATCAGACCCAAGCGTTCTTTTACCGGAGCTTTACCTCGATCTTCGTTCAGAGGACCAAGGCAATCCGCCATCATGATTTTGAACTTTGAAAGGTCTGGACTGACCCTAGGCTTCACATGTGGTGTGGTGGAAGTAACCGTGGAAGATAGACCTGGAACGGACATTGACGGAAGTGAAGAAGCGGCTGCGGAGGCTTACTTTTGGGCGAGACAGCCTTTGTGTCTTGGTTGGTGAGACAGCTAGGATTGTCTCGGCTACAAGAAACAGTTCCTGCTGTCTTCGAACTCGGTTTTTGTGCAAGTTTAGATTTTGGAATCTAAACTATGTAGGATTTTGGTGGTTCTTCAGCTACCCCTTTCTTCTTCATTTCTTGTGCCTTCTTTACAAGAGCACGAAAGTGTGCGGCACATGCATGACGCTTTTAGATGTGCTCCTTCTTTATTGAATGGGCTCTTTTGATGAGAACGCATTCCTCTGCCGATAGTTTGAAGGAAGTGACAGTAACTTGATATTGGAGTTGTTGGATTACTCGATGCTTCCTTGACTCTAATTCTGCATAGTAGCGAACCCTATCGACTTATTCCATAGCTCTGGCGATTTGATGAGCCAGGCATTAACGTTGTCTCTGATGAGTCCTATTTGTCAGAGTTGGCGAACTTTGTTTGAATGACCCCTTAACTAGGGAGGAGTCATTGTGAGCAGAGCCTTCGACCTCGTTGGTTGCTAGAGTAGCATTGTGAGGGGAAGCCTCAGCAACGATTGGGCGAGAGTCATCACATGTAGTCTTCATCAGAGTTGAAAATCAAAAACCCTTCTTTAAAGATGAGATCTTCCTGCACTTGCGGGGTGAGGAAGACCTTGAAAAAGATGAGGAGAGATACTCCTCAAACTTGGATTAGTCGAACTCGCACTCGACCGTTAAATCAACTGGGATCTTGATTGGTTGCGACACGATAGCCTCAACACCGAGACTATTGGCTCACACTGTGGTCGCCAGCGTGTTTACGTCAAGAATAAGTTTCATTGCAGCTTCTATTATAATCGTTTATCATTACAATGGAAACAAAAGAGTGAGCCTTACACTTGTAAAACTTCTCTCTACAAAAAAGACAAAAATTAGGATATTCCCTAGAAATACACGCATAAACTATTTATTAGCATCTTCTTGCGTAGGATCTTTACCTGTGCCGGGGATGCTTTGATCCGTGGATCACTGATTCAACGATCCAAGTTGATCGTGAAGAAGGATTGATGTTAATGTTTTGACTTGGAAACAAGAAAAAAAGTAGATATCTTAGCAAAGTAAGATAAATACTCTTCTCAATATC
>BQKN01000093.1:799948-811175 GCA_022839385.1 Asparagus kiusianus
AGTTCAAGGATAAGAAATGCCCTTCTCAAAGAAGCAAGCTATTCTCCTTTGTCAACCTTATGCTCTATTAAGTAATGTGGGCTGACACTTGCAGCAAAGAGCAGCATCACTAATTTCCCCAAAAAAGTATTATCCATATTTATTAATAAATATAAAATTATACATCATACATGTGTCATCCTCATGATTTCAAAGAAAAATGAGAAGAAAGTCAATGTAAGAAAATTAGTATGTGAGATTTATCATGCCTATGGCATGAAGTATATTTATTGAATGCTTAAAAGTCTTTTTGAGATTAAATAATCAGAATGCTCTTCTAAGACCAATCAGCTTGTACACTAACTACAGATGCCCACTTACGAGATTGCCAACTTGGAATACCATCCTCCACTTACTTTTTACACAGATAAATCAATTGCAAAGCAACTGAAGGATGCTATGTAATCCAGATAAATCTTTCTAAATTCGAAAGATGCTTCTATGGCTGCATCAATAAAAACTTCTACGCTATGGAAGCAATATGAAGTTATGATATGCTGCAATGCTGCATGTAGAGAATAGAGAAAACCCTAAATGTTATTTATTGAGATAATAAGAGAGATATATATAGCCATACAAATAGGGTTAAGGTTAATGGGTAACGGCCCATTAACTCAATACCCAATACTTAATTTAACACTCTCCCTCAAGCTGGAGCATATATATCTATCATGCCCAGCTTGTCACATATAGTAGAGAACACCTTTGAAAATGTAGCTTTGGTAAGAATATCAGCAAGTTGTTGTGAGGACGGAGTGAATATGAGAGATACTATCTTCTTCTCCCAAGCATCTCTGACAAAATTACAGTCAACTTTAATATATTTTGTCCTCTCATGAAACACAGGATTCTGTGCAATATAAATAGCACACTGGTTGTCACAATACATGTCACATGGGTCCAGGCTGAACAAAATCAAGCTCTGTCATAAACTTTCGTAGCCACATCATCTCACAAGCGGTGTGTGCCATTGCTCTATATTCGGCCTCTGCACTAGATCGTGATACTACATCTTGTTTCTTGCTTCTCCAAGTCACAATATTACCTCCAACAAAAGTACAGAATCCTGAGGTAGACTTTCGATCTCCCATGTCTCCTGCGTAGCCAGCATCAGAGAAAGACGAAATGTGAGTATGTTCATGCTTCTTATATAGCAATCACTTGCCAGGACAACTCTTGACATATGCCAAAATCTTCAGAGCTGCTATCCAATGAACCTCTTTATGTTTGTGCATAAACCTGCTCAGTACACCTACTGCAAAGATAATATCAGGTCTGGTAACTGTCAAATATATTAGCTTCTCAATTAGTCTTCTGCATCGTCCAGCATCATCTAGTAGAGAGGTATCATCACACCATAAATCAACATTTATCTCCATTAGAGTGCTTGTAGGTTTACATTCCAAGAGACCTGCTTCTTCTAGTAAATCTAGCACATACTTTCTTTGGGACAATAATAGGCCATGCTTTTGATATGCAACTTTAGTCCCAAGAAAATACTTTGGCTTTCCCATGTCCTTAGTGACAAAATGACGGTTTAGATATTCCTTGGTCTCAGCTAAAGCAACAGTCACTTCTCGTCAGCAAAATATTATACAGCTAAAATAACCAAACCAGTTGTGCGTCGAAGAAAGACAGAATGATCAGACTGATAGCGTTGGAAACCAACACTAGAAATAACATTGCTGAACTTATCAAACCAAGCTCGAGGACTTTGCTTTAATCCATATATGACCTTTCTCAGTCTGTAGATAATATTCTCCCCCTGAGCAACAAACCCAGGAGGTTGCTTCATATAAACTTCCTCGTCCAAATCACCATAAAGTAAAGCATTCTTCACATCTAGTTGGTGTATCGCCCAATCCATATTAACAACCAGAGAAAAGAATTCTGATGGAGTTAAGACGAGCAACGGGAGAAAAGTTTCAAAATAGTCGACATCATATGTCTGGGTATAACCTTTAGCAATCAGGCGAGCTTTATAACGATCAACAGACCCATCGGGGCGATATTTTAAGGTATACACCCATCTGCAATCAATCACAGTCGCACCAGTAGGAAGAGAGACCAAGTCCCAAGTCCCTCTAGAAAGCAGCGCATTCATTTCCTCATCCATAGCCTGCTTCCAAGCTGGTACTATCATAGCTTCCTCATGTGACCTGGGTATAGATATAGTGGACAAGGACAAAGCAAACTAACAAAAAGATGGGGTGAGACGGTCATAAGAGACAAAAAGAGAGATAGGATATTTCGGACAAGACCGTTTACCTTTTCGAAGAGCAATAGGGATATCCAAGTCAGAAGGAATAGAAGCCTCAACATGACAACTGGAGATGAAGGTTCAGCAGAAGCAGAGTCAGGAGCATGTACCTTTGGGCGGCGAGAATATGTTAGTAGAGGCTTCGGTGCAGGAGCGACAGGAGCAGGTAATGGAATAGTAGTAGGAGCATAAGAAGGTAGTGGTACCGGTGGACAGTCAGCAGTAGTGAAACCAGACGAAAAATATGGGACAGACTCAAAAAAGGTAACATCAGCAGACACAAAATATTTTTTGGTAGACGGATGATAACACCTATATCCTTTTTGAGTACGAGAATATCCGACAAAAATACATTTGATGGATCTAGAAGACAACTTATCCAAACCAGCTGTTAAATCCTGTACAAAACGCGTAGAACCAAAGACACGCGGAATTACAGAAAATTATTTTTTATCAGGATAAAGACAATTGAATGGTATTAAACCATCAAGGACAGAGGAAGGCATGCGATTAATCAAAAAAATAGCAGTGAGAACAGCATCAGACCACAAATACTTTAAAACATTCATATGTATCATCAATGTTCTAGCAACATCTAGAATATGTCTATGCTTCCTCTCAGCAACTCCATTTTGTTGTGAAGTGTGAGAACAAGAAGTTTGATGAATAATGCCATTAAGAACACAAAATTTTGAAACATCACTTTTCATATATTCCAAAGCATTATCAGTACGAAGAATACGAACAAAAGTAGAGAACTGAGTTTTTATTTCATTATAAAAGTGTTTAATAACGCGCGAGACCTCTGACCTCTCTTTTAACAAATAAAACCACGTCATGCGAGAGAAATCATCAACAAATATAATGAAATATCGATAACCTTGCACAGAGGGAACACGATAAGGACCCCAGACATCAGAAGGAACCAACTCAAAAGCAAAGCTACTGTGTTTATCGACTCGACTCTGAAAAGTAGCACGATGGTGCTTGCCTAGTTCACACGACTCACAACCTAAAGAGGAAATAGATGGTTGAATAGAAACTACTGATCTAAGTTTTTGTAGTGAAGGACGACCCAGACGTCAGTGCCACAATAAAGTAGAGTCAGGTTGTGATGCAACAAGACCAGCCTTTGGCACACTGTCGTTCAAATAGTACATACCTCCTCTCTCATGTCCTGAACCAATCGTCATCCCAGTTGCTAGGTTCTGAAAAACACAATAAGATAGAAAGAATGTGACTTTACAGTTATTTTGTTTTGTAAACTTACCAATGGATAATAGGCTAACAGGGAATTTGGGAACATATAACACATCAGTTAGTTTTAAAGAGGACGTAGCATGAACTACTCCATCACCACGAACTGGAGAAAGAGTACCATTAGCAATGCGGATAGAGGAAAGCTTATCAAAAAGATGTAAAGATACAAAGTGATCATTTATACCTGTCATATGAGATGAGGCTCCAGAATCTAGTACCCAAGGTTTGTGAGAAGAATCTATCTAAGCATCCATACCTGAAGAGGATGCATGAGTAGCAGAATGAATGTTCTGAGAGAGTTCTAGCTGACGTAACCTCTCATAATCTGCCTGAGAAATCTGAACAGTAAGAGCAGTAACAGCTGGACCACCAGAAGTAGTAGCAGAAATAGATGAGTGAGTCGACTCGGTATCAGCTACCTGGGCTTACTGAGGACGACCAAACTTCTCCCAGCACTTCTCAAAAATATGATTGGTTCTTCCACAGTGATCATACTGTCGTGAGCTCTTATCAGATTCACCTTGTCTCCCACCAAAGGAGCTACGTCTTCCTCCTGAATCACGATCACGTCCATGACCACGGCCTCTGCCTCGACTAGAGAACATGGCAGACTGATCCATTATAGCTGGAGATAATGTAGTAGTAGCAGAAGTAACACCAGTAGAGACCTGCATGACTCTGGAGAATGTAGCAGTCAGTGAAGGAATCGTATCTCCACCTAATATTTGTCCCCGCACATGGGACTGTAAATTAGGGTGCAATCCAGAAAAAAACTTGGATACTGCCAGATCGCGACGATACCCTAACAACGTCGCTGCATCAGCTACTGCAGGCTGATGCATATCTAGTTCGTCTATCAGTCCCTTCAACTCACTAAAGAACTCCGGAACTGACCTATTTCCCTGTTTGAGTGTAAATAGTCGCTCATAAATCTCAAATACACGGGAAATATTCTTCTCATTCCCGTACATAATCTTCAGGCTGTCCCACATCTCCTTCGTAGTGGTTAAAAACATAACGCTGCTACTGATCTGTGCTTCCATATTGTTGAGAAGCCAAGTCATAATACCAGTGTTTTCAATGCGCGAGGCGCAATACGACGCGCAAAGCATCTTTACGCGCACATGCGCAAAGCGTAACGCGATGCGCGCGCCCGAGTGATGCGAGGCGCACACCACACACATAATATTTCAATATATGTAATCAAGCGCCAAAGAACATGTTTTTAGAATTTACATGAAAAATATCATGATAAATAATATCTTGCTATAAAATCATAATATATTGCTAATTTCTAATTCTAACACCCAACATAGTAGCAAATTTCATAAATTTTTAAATCAAATGTTAAATCAAGACATATCCAAACTAAGGATTAGTAATGGTCCTCAATTGAAGGTTATTAAAAAAGCCTATTTGATTTATTTTTCTTTTTGGGATATGGAATATCAAGTATAAAGACTCGATTGAAATGTTAACAAACAAAACTATATGAAGAAGTGTACTACATGCATCCTACACAAAGTACGGATGTACGCGAGGCGCAAAAGGCGTTGCTGCATCAGATGTGGGGCGCTTCGCCACCGCCCCACATCGTAAGGCGCATGAGGCGCGCGCCTTTGAAAACACTGCATAATACAATAATCAGATGATAGCTATGTAGTGTAGGTGGGATCTGAGGTGGGTGGTGGAGATGCCAGAAGATGTGAGAGTTTGCTATGAGCGCCAATAAAGATGCGGAAAGCTTGTGTCCATAGCAGATAGTTTGTACCATTCAATTTGATTGTAGTCCCTAAGACTACCTTAGACGCAGAGGTCTCTCCAGCAACTACAGGAGTAGTTGAAGAGGAAATATCTGACATCGAAGTAGTAGTCATTTTTGCGCAACAATAGTAGATAGATAGTAATCAAATAGACAGTACAGTAGTAGAGATAGTATTCAAAATAGGCAGTGCATATAGTAGACAGGTAGTAGTCAAATAGGCAGTGCAACAATAGGCAGTGCAACAATAGGCATACGAGGCAGAGTAGTAGATAGTCACGCCCTCACGCCGTGAAGGTGATATCACCTGAGGGAGAGAGCCCTGACTTCTGTTTGCACAAAGGCTCCAGTCAAACTCTATATTCTCGTTTCTCGAAGGAAACAAGAATAGAAGTGAAATTCTCGTTTCTCGAAGGAAACAAAAATAGAAGTGAAAGATCTCAACAAGGTGAGATAGACACTCTTCCTCTCATCAATTCTATGACTGAAATGTCGAGGGATACAAACGTCCTCTCATCAGTTCGAAGACTGAGATGTCGAGGGAATAGGCACTGTAGCGACGCGGCACTGTAGCAGCACTGTAGCGGTGCTGTAGCAGCAGCGGCTAGTGGCGGCGGTAGTGGCGGCGGCGACTAGAGTTTTTGAATGAGGATTTGTGACGGCTAGGGTTTTATGCTTTGATACCATGTAGAGAATAGAGAAAACCCTAATTGTTGTTTATTGAGATAATAAGAGAGATATATATAGCCATACAAATAGGGTTAAGGTTAATGGGTAACGGCCCATTAACCCAATACCCAATACTTAATTTAACACTGCAAATTTTATTGCAGACGTAGTTCAAGTTTATCAAGATTGAGAACAGAGAAATATCACCTTCACAGCTGCTGTAACCATCTCCCTTAAATTGCACACCATTAAACAGAGGGCATTCACAAACTCTGCCACGAAAAGTGTCCTGAAAGACAACACGTCCATTACAGTGTTCAGAAGAAAAAGGCATGTCAAGATAATTATCTTATATAGCTACCTTGCAAGCAGTCATGTTGGCAGCTTTATCTTGCCAGCACCCCCCATTATCATCCAGACATTCATTTGTTTCTAAATCTGTACTAAGCGCATAGCCAAATGAGACATGCTTCTTAAACAGTATTTTCATGGGATATTGAAGCCACTAAATCTATAGGTCAGTGGAAAATGAATCTCACCGTCATTTAAACAAGCAGCAGGTTCAGTAGTTTCCTCAAAACCAGCACAGATAGCTTTTAGTACAGCTCTTTTCTCCAATTTTCCTAAAATTGCATATGTTAGTATATTGAGATTCATGTCGAACTAAAAAACTTCTAACTAACCTCGATATTGTCTATTATTAACAACAAGAGTAGGCAGTATGGTAACATCTCCTCTGGAGCCTTTTCCAACCTAAAAAAGGGTATCACTGAAAGCTAATTAACGAATTTCATTGCCAATAAATTAACAGGATGACGTGTATGCATTACACTAGAGAGTCTATTGGAAAATTTACTAAAAGATGCATGTAGATAATTCTGACCTGGGCATCTTGCTCTTGCTTCAGAAGTGGATTATCAGAATCTGCATCTGGATCTCCCATGCAATCTTCAATCTTCTTACGATCCAGACCTACAAGGCATGTATAGATATTATTATATATTACCATGACAATTTAGATGCCCCCTTTGAGCACGTCCATTAAAATTTTGCCAACAGATAGAACTAACACATAATAGTAATGCATGCTTGGATATAAAGGGAGTAGTTCAGAAAATTTTTTAACTCAAAAAATCTCAAGACCTACCTAAAGACTTGATAACAGTTTCAGCACACTCTTTGTTGTACTTTTTCTCTTTCATAGGGCACCTTATGTGAAAATCGGTAACATAATCCCACCAGACCCAGGGCTTTTTATTTTCATTTGCAACTTTAAAAACGCAGAGCTGTCTCAAATTTTCAATGACAACATCCTTCCCTTCATAACCCATGCTGAAATCCTGCTCAGGATCAGGTGCACAATATCTTCCATGATTTATGCACTGAGACTTGCACTGTTTACTAACAACGAATGCTTCAGGACAAAACCAGGTTATATAATGAGGTGTAAACTGACTATAACCACCTTTTTCTAATAGTTGTGCTGCACCCTTAAATTCTTTTAGAAAATCCATCAGCATGTCACATTTAGCACCACACTCATCATTACTATTAGACCACAACTCATATTCCACCCGATCATCAGGATGTGGCACAGCTTCTCTCCAGTCAAGATTTACATTAACCATATCACCATTGGCAACAGCATCCTTCAGTTGTTTACCAAATTTTTTATCAATAAGTGCAGAAGGTATAGTTATGTTCTGAATATATTTTGCAGCTTCACCATCATCTCGAGGCAAATCCATGGTTATTAATGGTTCGTTAGTGTCATCGGCAACCAGCACCGCTGAAGCACCAGCCTTCTGTGCATTCCAAACTTTCTTAGCAAAAAGGCAATCTGTAAGGAGATATACAATTCAGATAATTAGAATATACATTTCTCAAAAACAAGTCTAACTTTGCTCTTATAACTAAAAAAATGAACATTTTTGAAAGAAAGGTTATAATTGACAATCCATTTCTCAATCCCAACTGTTCTCTGGTAAAGTAAAGACATGGTTTATAGGAATGTGTCTGATAGCATTGGGCAAAATATTGTCATAAGTTCTCAATCAAAATAAATTGCATGCATACCTGCAGAACATGACCTTCTTTACATGTGTAAATATCTGGACAAATTTGTATCAGACTTTACAACATGGATTTATGTTTTCTGTAAACATTTTCTGAAGCCCCTAGAAATTAGTCAAAATCCTAAAGAAAAATATTAATTTCTGCAATCGCTGAGCAGAAAATTCAGAGAGTTCAGATTATTTTTGGTGGAAATCCTGATATCTCTTTATCTAGAATCAGCTCTTATGTGTTATTTTCCGTCTCCTTGATCTTCAACTCCCAGTGACCGTGGTATTTCTAGTATCCCAAACCCTTGAAGTTTAAAGTGATAGTTGTAATTGTGGTCATCACAAAATCTTCGTATTACCCAAAAATGTGTTGGCTTGGCAATCTTAACCACTGTCTATGAGCACTCCCTCCACCAACACTCCATTTGAATAACTGATACTCTTCATGATTGAACCATAGTGGGAAGTTTCTAACCATGCATGAACCTATGCAATGGGTTTGCTATCTTCTGGTTGTTCAATCAATATAATTTTAGAGTTTTATTATTGCATGATTTGTTCATGCACCAAAAGCTTGATGAGAATAAAAACATAATACTCTGCCTTTGCTTGTGAATAAAATTCATGACAATAAACTCTACTGCCTCATTCTTGTAATAGTACCTCTTTGAGTTAGATGTACTGCTCGTGTCACTGGCTTATTATTTATATCCAAGGAAAATTTGGTTCCAGGCTTGAAACCTCTCCTCCTTCTATTTATCTAGTGAGCAGTAAAGATTTCCTTACAATGTCTCATTGCAGTTGTAGTATCCCATGAAGCATGGACATGAACGCAACACGTGTATGCGAGAAAGAGTTTACCTAGAGCGTAAGATATGTTGACACGATGATGTGACAGTAGAATGTATAAAGAACGAATAGAGTCAATATATAAATACACACACATCTATGCATCTAAGATAGCAGACATATTTCCAACAATATAAGTAATAAATAATTATTACATATAAGTTACATTGAACCAAGCATAGTTTCCCCCCTATTTCGTAACCTTGCAGTAGGCATTGTGACTTCAAATTTCTTCAGAGTAGCTCAATGTATTTCATTTATTGTATTAAAACAAATCTAAAGTTGTTATAGCTTTATAAAAGATAATATCTTAGCACAAGTTTTATACTGAAGTATAATGTTTGGTATATAAAGAGGAGTAAAAAATATCTCAAATAGGTAATATTGAGAAAGAAGTCTATTAGAAAGGTCAGATGCAGCCAAGATGCGTCACATAAGCATCCTGAGTAAAATAAACAAAACATAACTGAGGAAACAAAAAACATTTCAACAATGTCTATCAATTTCCAAAGGAAAATGGACGAGCTCGACGCAAGAATGGTTTCATGATAAATATGTCCACACTACATAGGTGTTATCAATATGCATAACCACTATATTCATCTGCCTTCAACACGACCTTGTTTCCTCCATGATTCAATCTCTTACACTAATCTAGTGACCTTGTCAAACATATGCTTACTTACATAAGATTCTTATGAAACTTTGACGTGCATCATGAGCTAAAAGAACATGTATCACTGCTTTAAACATCCTTATCCCGACTTTTCTCATTCCTCACTAGTACCATCAAAGGTTACACCATTCACCTAATCTTTAACTTCATAAAGTGTTACAAATAGTTTGTTTCCAAGCCTCCTACAATCTCTTTCACCATTATCTTCAATATACCCGCTGCTATATTACCTGTGTACTTCTATCATGAAGCCGTGCCGATACCCAACAAGTACCTATACCGAAACTTCGTGGACACTCTTCGGATAAATGCATACATTTATTCAGATATTCACTCAATTATATGATATATGTTTTAATTTAAAACACTTGTCGTACCCTTCGACGTATATCCTACACTTCATATCCATATTCTCTTCAGATATCCTTTCTTCCATAAAGGTAGCCTTGTTCGCACTATACCTTATTAACCTATCCTTCTCCATGGTTCCCGAACCTTCCTTTTTTCCGAATTGGTCTCCAAACACATAAAATTACAAGACTTGGCAGCGTGCCAACAATGGACCCAAAACATTTCATAGTTGAGCTACTCTCTAGCATGTGTAAACTTGAACTATCCAGGTTTGCTCATAAATCAGTTGCAGTTTAGTTTGCCCCCGAAAGTAATCATTCCCTCAAAAAATGTATCCCAGGGTCGAGACACGCAGGAAGACAACATAACACACCAATTAATACCTCGACTAATAAGGATTCGATGGTTTGTTCCATATAATCCTAACCCCTAGATCCAACCTCCAGAAATAACCCCCAAAAAAAAAAATTCAATCACTCAAATTCCAGACTAACACCAACAAAATCGACAACCTTCCATTTCACCCAAAAAAAAAAAACAAGAAAATCAATCTCAAGATTAAACTTCAATTCAAAGTTACCCCCGCGATCGATGAGAACAAAATTAGGGAGAGCCCCAGGCTTAGCCCTAAAAGAGACCCCGTCACCAAACTCATCGCACCCGTTCGGGTTCCGCTTCGGGTAGACCACCGTTCCCGCCATGCTCCCGCCGTACTGGGGTATCCCGAAGTTCCCGATCGCGCTGTCGTGCTTCCCCCTCAGCTCGGTCGGTGACGTCACCATCAAGCTGTTCTTCTCCACCACGAATCTCGCCGAGGTCGGGCCGAGGAGTAGCAGTGCTAGGGCGAGGCCTGCTAAAAGGCCCGGCGATCTCGCCATCGCGTCGTCCGATGTGGGACTAATCGATGTTGCGTGTTGATGGGAGGAGTGGAGACCCCCGGGGGGGGGGGGGACTGGAGAAAGACCAGAGTCTTTCTATTGTTGGGAAAGAGGTCCTAGATTTGTTGGGGCTGGAAGGGAAATAATTGTGGCAATTAATGGGGACATTATCTATCTGACCACGTCTTTAATTGATGGTGGGGCCTGTTACCCGTGAGAGGGTGAGTTTGTCGTCCGTTGGCGGAGGGGTAGGTGTTTTGGGTTTCCATTGTCGGTTTGGGCATTCGGGTACGAGTGGTTGGCGGGTTTATTACAGGGATTTGGAAAGTGCATGTTTTATGCGTGGAAGGTTAAAGGAAGGTGTGCGTTTTTCTGAAAAATAATAAAATGGAATGAATTTACATGATAATGGGGGTGGGT
>BQKN01000093.1:833355-869901 GCA_022839385.1 Asparagus kiusianus
TCGCCGTACTCAGGCTCACTGTCCGCTTCGTTGCCGCTTTCCGGCTCCTCAATCGGCGGTTCGACAGGGTCCTGATACAGCAGAGAGTCGGTGAAGTAGTTTTCGACGCCTTTGAAGGGTTGTCTGTCGGCCACCACCGTCTTCACGCGCTCGTAGTCGTCCACGTACTTCAAACATTGGTGCAGAGTGGATGGGACTATTCGATTGCCATGGATCCACGGGCGTCCTAGGAGCATGTTGTAGGAAGGCTCGGCATCGATGACATAACAGGTCACCTCTGTCTTCATGTCGCCTATGCGGCATTTCAAGCGAATTTTGCCTAGTGGCCGCGTCCCTGTGGCGTTAAAGCCAAAGATGGTTGTGGTGGTTGAGGACAAACGCTTCGGCGGTATCCCCAGATGCTTGATCAATTTCAGAGGCACGATGCTTAGTGCGGAGCCCGGGTCGACTTGGATCCGATCCACTCTCGCCGATCCGACATAACCCGTGAAATACAGTGGTCGATCGTGAGTCGTACTCTTGATGAGCATATCTTCAGGAGTAAAGGTGATGCACGGGACCCGTCTATCCGAGATCTGGCAACAATTCGCACATTCTTGTTCCGCCTCCGTCTCTTTTAAGAAATGGGTCGAGAAAGCCTCCGAATCTGCCAACGCCTCCTGTAGGGCCTCCCGGGTTGACCTGGATAGTCTAAGGAGGTCGTACATGGTGATTCGCGTCGGGATGCTTTTCAGTTGTGCGAGCACGTCGAACCGGAAAGGTTGGCGGCTCGAGCTGGGTGCATCTGGATTGAGAGGGGTTGTGGCGGTTGGCCTTGCGGGAGGTCTTGCCGCGTTCTCTACCCTCGCGGGGTATTCTTTGGCGAACTCTTTTCCAGCCCTCGTGGCGAAGACGTTTGTGTCTTCTTCGGAGTCAGTAAGGGTGGCCATCGCTGGGCCGTCTCTGTCTGGAATGGCAGAGATGGTGTTGCAATGCTTTCGTTTGGCCTCCTTCGGCGGTCGCGCGGTCCATTGCTCGTCGTTGAGGAGGTCCGGGTGGACCCACATTATCTGCCCCGATGGCAGGGTCTGTGGTACTAAGCCCTTCTCCC
The DNA here is from genome assembly GCA_022839385.1 of Asparagus kiusianus. Lineage (NCBI taxonomy): Eukaryota > Viridiplantae > Streptophyta > Magnoliopsida > Asparagales > Asparagaceae > Asparagus > Asparagus kiusianus. The sequence goes on from BQKN01000093.1 coordinate 834,446, forward strand.
GCTGGTTGTGAGGATCGTCATTGGTGATCTTCAGAACCGCTTTGGGGATGGGAATCACCCCCGCTGGAGCATGAACTTCTGGGAGATCTGTTCCAAAGCTCAAGGTGATCATGTTTGTAGTCACCTGCTTTTGAACTTTCTCTTTCTTCAAGACTCCTGCATCGTAGAGGGCCTGGAGCTTGTCCTTGAGGACGTAACATTTGGTCGTGTGGTGACCAAGGAATCGGTGATAAGCGCAGTAGGTCGGGTCACCGGTTTTATCTGCCTCCTCAGGTTTTGTAGCTTCAGGCAGTTTGATTCGACCACTCTTGAGCAGGGTATCGAGCGTTGCCACCACCTGGTCCTCTTTGAAGTCATAGTGCCGTGGGGGGCGTTGTTCGAATTGCCTAGGTTTCGGTTTTGGAGCAGTCCTTGGCGTCGGAGCAGAGTCCACAGCCATGATCTCCTTTCCTCTTGTCCGAGGGGGATTCTTTGGCGCGGCTGGCTCTGCAGCTCCTTTCTTGGGCTGGGGTTCTTCGGCCTCCAACCTCTTGATCATGTTTTCTACTTGCTCTCCTTGACGAACAAGTTCTTTCCACGTCCGGGTTTCTACCGCGCCTATCTTAGACAGGATATGGATCGATAGATTGTTGCGACACATCTCGATAAGCGTCGACTCGGAGACTTGGTCCCGACAGTGGACAGACCGGTTCCGGAACCTTTTGACGAAGTCGTTGACCGACTCCGACTTTCGTTGCTTTTCAGCAAGGAGAGTAGCCATTGATACCTCGGTGTCGTCGTCGAAGAAGCGGGCTAAAAAGAGTTTTTCGACGTCGGCCCATGCTTTGATGGAGCCGGGCTCCAGCTTGCGGAACCATTCAAAGGCCACCCCCTTGAGGGTGCCTATGAAGAGTCGCGTGAGAATGGCGTCGTTTCCAGTAAGGAATCCGGTTTGCGCCATGAAGTAGTAGACGTGCTGCGAGGGCGAGCCTTTGCCGTCGAACTGCACCAAGCTGATCGGCTTGAACTTTGCTGGGTACGGGACCGTGTCCCATTCGACAGGGTAGGGGCGGACCACCCCCAGCTTGTTCATGTTTTGCTGAAGCTTCAGCGCGTTGAGCTGGTCTTGGAACTCATCGAACCTTTTGTCACGGGAGCCGTCCCCGGTGTGCGACGTTCCGAGCGACGTCTTGGAAGAATAATCGGATTGTCGATTATCGTCGTCTTCCGTTTCCATCGCCGGACGGTGAGGAGGTACCCATTCTCTATCCCCCGTTTGCCGAGGTAAGGGGCGTTGGTTTCTTTTCTTCTTCTTCTTCTTGTTCAGAAGTTGTTCCATCCTCTCCCGCAGAGAGTCGATGGTCGCCTGTTGCTCTTCGAGCTTTTGAGCGACCGTCTGGTCATGAGTGAGGTCGGTCATGTGCACCCGCGCCCTCGCGTCCTGACTTGAGTGTGAAGTTTGAGACGTGGCCGCTGCCGAGTGAACCTCGTCCTCGCGGTAGGAGGGAGGGGGTACGGCGGAGTAGTCAACCCCGTTCCTCATCTTTCTGCGACTACGGGTACGCTGGTATATGCCTTCTGGCTGGTGTTGGGCGAACCAGGGACCGAGTCCCAAAATAGACTCTGAATCCGGGGAATCGGAAAATACCGTCTTGCCCTTGTCCGTCATGTTGATTGTGACGGACAAGAGTTCTGGGTCGTCAGTAGCGCGTTTCTTTTGGTGACGATGCCTCCGACGAGGGGTCCTCTGTTGAGAGGGTTGTCGAGAAATTCTCTCGAACACGGAAGGTTTCGCCGCTCCTACGCATTGGCAGTCGGCGAGCACTGTGTGAATGAGCCTTTCGCAGTGGCACTGAGGGTTCACCTCGTGTATGGTGCGCTTGCGAATTAGATATTCTCGTAGATCTTCCGCGGGTGGTTGGTGACAACCCCCAGCATCGGAAGGATCACCTGGGTGAGCACACGAAGGATCTCTGGATGTGCTCTCTGGTGTACAATGGGTGGAATGTTGCGGCGTTGGAGTTAGGCGGTTTCGCCTTGACGGGCGAGTTTTCGCGGTTGGGCGAACCCTAGCGCGTAGGCGAGTTTCAGCCCTTTGTTTGGACGAGCTGGCTCGCGACGCGTCGCCTATCTCCTTGCCTTTGCGCTTATCCGCCAAGATCTCATGGCGAGGCTCGCCAGCCTTCGAGGATTCGCCTTCTAGGATAGGCCCACTCACTTGGGGTGGTTTGTTCGCGTCAGGGATATGACCTGAAAAGCGAAATCCACCTGAGCGAGTGGTCCCCTCCTTCTCGGTTAGCGCCCCTGATTTGGAGGGTCTTCCGATATTGGGCGAGTCGCTCTCTCGGCTCTTGCTTCTCGGGTCTGTATGGTGGTCCAGACCGTTGTGTGAAGCGGAGGTTTGGGCTTTCTGCCCGACAAGCGTCTGCTGTCGCCGTTGGCTAGTTCTCCCGGCAGGGGGAAAACTTGCGTGAGCAGCAGCAGGGTGGCTTGTGCCGGAACGAACTGATGTCTCTTTCGGGACAGGCGCTACTGAGGGTCGTTTGGCGACCCATTTAGTAGACCCCTCCCCCCTGCTCTCGATATGGGACTTGGCCTCGAGAGCGTTTGGGGTGGACTTCCCTATCGGGACTCCGGTAGAGTCTTCTGGCGCGGGAACTTTGGCCGTCTGAGGTCGGCTCCCGTGCAGGGCTCTGTGGCGCTTGCGGGACGCTTCGCCACCGGAAGAGGAGGAAGACAAGTACTCTTCGTACTTGGCCTGATCGAACTCGATTTCTAGGGACTCCACTGTCGTCCCAACAACAACCTCGTCGAACTGAGCTACCACCATTTCGTTTGAAGAAACAGCTTCTCCCACTGTGGTCGCCATCTTCTGTAGGTGTAAATTTCTGATTTTCCCGGAAAAAGGGAGGGATTTCGTTTGTATTTATAAGAAAGCTTATTACAAACTAAATCAATCTGAATTACAACAGAAGCGGAGGGAATGCCCTCCTTGTTTATATTCGTGGGGACTTTACGGTAGCTACAGGATGCTTCGCCCGGTGCTCGCGCCGGGTCTGCTTCCCTTGGACGGTTCGACCGAGGTTGTTGGAGAGCTTCAGTACTCAGTAGAAGCTCTGGGTGAAGGAGTTCGAATCCTCTAGTTCGCCGGCGATCGGAGCTCGGACCTTGGAGGTTCTTCGGTTGGTTGATCGATTCTTCTCTTTTTTTTTCTTTTTTTTTTTTTTTTTTTTGATCTATCGCCCTTCTCTCGATCGATCTTTTTTTAGGTTGCTGTAGGAAGCTCTTTTAAGTGGGAGAGGGACAGTTCGGTTGTCCCTTGAACCATGGGATGTGACCATACACTGTTCAAGGACATCCTATTGTCCCCTGTACAACAAACGGTTGCTTCTGGGGCTACAGGTCGCGTCACGTCGTATAGGAGTGGGAAAGCCCCTCCTCGTACTCGTGACAGCGACTGCCAGGTACTCGAGTAGATTTGGATATCTCATCGAACGCCGGTGGCTCTGACCCTTCGCTCGGGGCGCGGCGCGCTGCATTTATGTGGATGCAGACGGCTCTGGCACCCGTCCGTTCACTGGTGCGGCGAGGTACCGAATGACCTTCCGGCGGTCCTGGGGCGTTGTGCCTCTCTCCTCCCCCTATGTTTGAATAGGGGCGGGGGAACAGGCGTTGCGTGTCTGAACGAGCTTCGGATGGCTTTCGGCGCGTCATGGCCCTGGCCCTCCTTCCTAATGGGTGAGGTGACCTGCATTTATGAGAATGCAGGTCGGTCCGGCGTCTGTCCCGTTCGCTTGGATTACGGGCGGACGTCGGACGGACTTGGGACACTGTTCCCCCCTCCTGTCGCATCGTGGGAGATAGGGGAGGCTTGTCCCTGGAAACCCGGCTTTCGGCTTACGCAGGCAGACGTGGCTCTCTGCAAGTGGCTTCGGCACACGAGGGCGGGTTTGAGCACTCTCCTGGCGGGCGGATTTGGTTGTGAGGGCGGATTCATCCTGCTGGCGGATCCCTGCGATCTGGCGTATGCGGCCAGAGTGGGGCGTTCGTGTGCCAGCGAACCCGCTCAGTGGCCTAAGAGAAGGTGGTCCTGTTCTGTGGGCGAATTCGTTCGCTAATCTGCCGCGGTAGTTTTTACCGTCTACAATATGCAAGTATGAAAAAGGTACTTTCTGTCCTACTTACCTTAAACAATTGAGAACGAAAAAGCTGGTGGGCTAGATATTTTAACCTCCTTTTGCTTAACTAAGTTTTTGTCTGCAGTGGGCTACCAGCTATTAGTAGTTAGGTCCCATACATGTGCCCTATATCATAAAAAGGCTTTCGAATTGGTCGGGGTTCCCAACCCCGACCAATTAGAAAGCGTGCTAAATTAGTCGGGGTTGCCAACCCCAACTGTTTAGCAACGTCGATTATATAGGGGTCCTAAATAGACGGGGTTGGCAACCCCGACTATTTAGTAACGCAATTAAAAAAATCGGTTCGCTTTGGGGCCTCGATGCTGACGTGACCCTAAAGTGGGGCGATTCTTGTAAAAAAAAGGGGATAGAGTCGATTTTTTTAAAAAAATTTAAAATGGATTTAATTCGAAAATTTGTTCTATCTCAACACCTTCGCTGGCACTAGCCTTAGGATTTTTTTTTTACCTGCTAGAGAATTCGAACACGGAACTAGCATGTTATGAATTGTTCCCCAACAGGAGCCCAGCGGCGCCTTACAACGCTACGTCAAACCAACAGATTAGGTGCAAATACCTTTTCTGGTTGAGTGAATGAAAGCTTAGCGTCTATTACTCATAATAGAAAAGTTATCTAATTGTTAACTTGTGTTATTCTTCTCACTATTCAATCATCATCAATGATAAAAAAGATTAAAGAGCATTTTTTGACTCAAAATTCAGGTAGACAAGTGTGCAAGACTTCACAAATATCCTTTGCTTGGAATTCCGCTAACTTTAATGGTTAACAAAACAACATATCTCTTCCGTGCCAATTTTCTGGATGTCATTCTTCTTACTTCATGTGTGACTTATTGATAAAATTGACACAATGCGAAGAAGATTTATGTGGACCGGTTCTTTGGAACATAAGAATTCTTCTAATTTGGTTAAATGAGAAGAGGTGTGTAGACCTAAAAAGTTTGGCGGCTTGGGTATTATAAATATGAAAATTATGAACAAAGCTTTGTTGGGGAAGTGGATTCGGAAGTGGTTTGATAATAAGATGGATCTGTGGAAACAAATAAGTTTTTACAAATATTTTGAGAATAAAAATTAGACAGAATACTTTTATTCTGGTATAAGATTCTTATCACATTTCTGGAAGAATTTTTTTGTTAATGCTGAAAGATTTTTGTGCAGTACTCGTGTAGAAGTGGGGAATGGAAATCAAACTCTATTTTGGCTTGACAAATGGACAGGTGCAAATACACTGGCTTCTATGTTTCCTTTTCTTTTTAATATTGCATCTTCCCCTTTTGCTTCTATTAGCAGTTTGAGAAAAAGGATAAATAATGAATGGATTTGGGATATTCAATTCCAAGGGCAATTGACTGGAAATTTAGCTTTCCAATATTTTAATATGTTAAACAATATTATGCTTGCTAATTTTGTACACATGGAGGACAAGAGAATTTGGATTTGGGAAGCAAAAGGCAAGTTTACTGTTAAATCTTTTTATCAATTTCTTATTGATGAAGGTTTAAGATATGATTACACAAATCTTTGGAAACTCTCTGTTCCTTTAAAGGTGAAATTTTTGGTCTGGTTGGCTTTAAGGCATGGATTAAACACAAAAAAAAATTTGGAAAAGAAAGGGGTTCATATGGATTTGATGTGTTGCTTTTGTTCCAAAGAAGAGGAAAATCATCTTCATCTTTTTGTAAAATGTGAGTTTGTATACTCAATATGGAGATCTATTCAATATAAATTAAAAATTAAAAAAGATTTTGTTAGACCCTAGAGGGGGTGATTAGGGTCTTATACTAATCTAATCCGATTATATGCCAATTAAAACTTATTAACAAATATATTCTTGCAAGATAGATATACAACTAACTATGAGCAAGAATATGCAATATGAACAAAGGAATATATCCTAGCAATGAGATATATGCAAGAATATACAAACTAACACAATGGTGAAATAAACATAAACAAGATAAGAGTGATAGTGTAAATAAACAAAGCAAATACACAATATGATCATGGAGTACGGACCTTCCGTCCTACGTCTTCACTCCCCACTCCCGGTGTCACGCCCCGCTTCCTAAAATACCGAGAATCGGAACGTGAACAAGCCCGCGACGTATTAGATTGAGAAGAAATATATACTATTATTTTTTTTTCTTCTTTTCTTTTTAATCCAATACGCTAAGCGTCTGAAAATAAATACAATGCGAAGTTACAGGTCCCCGATCACAATCAGCAAGAATATAATGAACAATACAGAATATGAAATAGATATATCATCAAAAGTAGATCATCCGAGACATAATATTCGGGTCAAACGTGCCCTTATACAAAAACTATCTGAATGAAATACTGGAGAATATAAAAAATACACTGATCAAAAGGAAATGAAGGTGATACAAAACAAACTGAAAGGAAATGACTAAGCTTCTGCTTCTTCTTCTGCTACGTCTGTAAGGCACTCCTGCTGAACCTATTCTTCCTCTAAGTCTGACGTACACCAGAGAAAATAGGTGTACGTCAGCATGTATGGCACACAGCAAGACCCGACCCCACAAAGAAAATAGAACGAACGAAAAACCAATGCGAAAAACGATACGATAACAGAAACAACAAAAGAACATACAACTGAAATCCACAAATCAACATGAGAACACTACCAAATCATTATAACATAAAGCATCCAGAATCGATCGGGTAACGAGATCATGTAGCTAGTGATCAGAAATCATACAAGTCACAAAGTCATACAACTAGATGGAATTAATATTTAAAAATCTACAACTCGAGACATAGTACGTCGAGTGAAATAATCCAAACAAGTAAACCCTCATGTATATACCATATGTCTCAAATTATAGATAATTAAATATTAATCCCGATCTACGTATGAAAAGAAATATAACCGGCTTACATCTCACAAGAAACCATTAATCCTAACCAAAATGACGGTACCGATTCACCTTGACCCAACAAAGCAACCACAGTGGCGACACCGATCCACTGGTAACAAGTCATGTAACTAGCCATCCTATAATAGGTCACTGGTTCACATCTCACACAGAGTCAACGCTCATATTATCAGATAACTGACTGTTCACATATCCCCTACGTGCATCCTATCAAATAAATTCAGGAATCAAAGTAGCGACACCGATCTACTTTGATCCAACCAATCAGCCCCCAGTGGCGACACCGATCCACTGTGACTCAACCAATCAGCCCCCAGTGGCGACACCGATCCACTGTGACTCAACAAACCAAACCCAGTGGCGACACCGATCCACTGGTATGAACCTAGAAGATATATCAACAGTCTCATCCGATTACATAAACATGGACTTTCCCACCCCCAACTCATCTTGCTTTTCTAAGTCAACAATACACAGGTATTTAGGTCTTGTACACGAGCCGCTAGGCAACTAAGGACATGAACTACTAACGGTTCTCAAACACAACAACGAGATAATAATAACATTAATTTCACGCAACCACATCATGACATGTCGAATACAGGAAAATATTCACAAAACATGAAATGTAATCATGAACAGCAACTACGTACTTCAGAAAATAATTCTTTTCCCAAAATAATTTCTTTTAAAAATTATTTCTCATTATAATAATCCAAAATATTCTCTTTCCTAGAATAATTCTTTAAAATTATTTCTCATCAATTATTATTCTAAAATAGTCCTTTTTCTAAAAATTTTTTTTTTTAATATTATAAATTCTCCAAAATGATTCCGTTATCAAAATAAATTCTTTCACTTTATTATCATTTTTTGAAAATACTATTTATCACATAACTATGATTTAAATCAATATTATTCATCAAACCCACGTAGATAATAACAATTATAAATTAACATAACCAGATAATTCATCAATTCATCAACAAGCTCACGCAGATAATAACAATTCATAATCTAATCTATGCAACTAATTAACGACAGATATAAATTGGAAATGACGATTCAAAAGGAGCGGGATCTTGCCTCGGGGTGTCGTTGGAATGTCTCGGGGCTCCGACGGGCTCACTGGTGACTAGAAAGTGGCGGTTCTCCAACTGGATATGCGTTGGCATATGATCAAACAGGGGGCGTGCGACGACACTAAGGTGGGCGTATCTGCTCAGATCTGAACGGCGGATGACGAGGTTGATGTCGTGGGGAGGCAACGGTCGACATCGGCGATGGGGATCTCGGCGTGGCTACGGGGTTGTCGGAGAACGACAAGGGGGCAGCGGTGGTCAGAGAGGGCTGTCCGCGGCTAGGCACGGAGCTGTCAGCGTCGACAGCGGCTAAGCGGGGGAACGAGGGGGCTGCTGGGTTGTTGGCGGCTGTAACTGGGGTTCGTCGGAGGTTGACGGTGGGGCTGGTGAAGGGGAGAAGGTGAGGGTTCGCCGGCGTTCAGGGGAGGCGGTGTTGGGTTGGCGGACGTGGGGGGGGGCAGAGGTGGCGGAGGCTATGGGTTCGTGGGGTTTCTAGAGAGAGGAGGCTGGCGACGAGGGGTGGCTGAGGCGGTGATGCTGGGTGGCGGTGGTGAGGAGTACGACGGCGACGAGCAGGAGGAGCTTGGGGCGCGGGGTGATGGTGATGGAGGAGCTAGGCGTGAGGTTCAAGGCGGTGAAGGCGGCTGCTTGAGTTGTCGGGGAGAGATGAAGGAAGAGAGAGAGAGATAATGAGTGGCAGCTGGTGGCTCTTCAGGTGGCCGGAGGTGAAGTCGGCGACGGCCTGAGGCTGTCGGACTGGAGCGGCAGCGAGTTCGGGGGTGGACGGCGGCGATGGGGATCGGAGATTTGAGAGAGAACGAAGAAGAAGATGATGATGTTAGAGGCGGCGGATGCGTTTTGTGAAAGAAGAGAGGAAGAGAGAGAAACTCATAACACACACACATATATATAAAGGAAAAATTAGGGTTTTCAAAATAAAAATAATAAAAATAAATAATTACAGGTATTTAAAAATTAAACTAATTACAGAATAATTATCTATAGTTAAAAACGTACATGCTGTGCTAATACAGCAGTTGATATGAAACAGTCGAAATATACTCATATTGTATAATTAAATAAGAATAATTAATAATAAAAATATTTTTACTTAAATTTAAAATCAAATAATTATGAGACAATTACGTACACAGTAAAACGTACCAGTTGTACTAATACGACAGATAATATGTAACAATAGAATTAATACAATAAATTATACTAAAAAACGTAATTAATAATACCATGTATTATATGAAATAATTTGTAATAATATTAACAATATAATATATTATTTAAAATATTACGTAATAGTACCGATAACATAACAAATTAATTCCAAAAATTTTTACCACACAAAATAAATTTATAAATATCAAAATCATTTAAATAAATATATAATCAGATTTTTAAATCATAGAAAATTATAGAAAATCGAGAAAAATACAAATACTCTTTTAAAAATCATAATTAAATATTTTAAAATACCAAAAATTTATTTTAATTTATATCAAAATTTCATGGTCCTTACACCCGGGGAGAAATCCACTATCACAACCGGGTTTTTTACGCTCACCCGAATAACGTTTACACCACACAATATCGGTTTTCAACGCTCACCGATCAACGTTCACACTACACAACATCGGTTTTCAACGCTCACCGATCAACTTTCCCAATCTCACAATACAACAAATAATTGTTCTCTAATATGGATGATAACACAATGTAAGCTCACACTTAATGTTACAAACTCACAACCCAAATTATACTATGAATGTAAATACGATAAGCTTAATGGTTGTGTGTGTAAACAAAGAGAATAAATAAAATCTAACTCAAGAAGAACTAACAATAAAATTGATATAAAATACAATAGTAAAAATGCTAGGAAATTGAGTTAAGGAAACTTCTCTATAAACATAAAGAGAGGATGATGAGGTATTGAAGATGAACTCCTCAACAATTGATGTAAGCTCCTCTTTGTAAAAGCACCCCAAACTTAAAACAAACTAAACAAACTTAAATCCTTATTAAACCTTGTTTAAAAACTTGTTGGGTTAGTTTGAGAGATGAGAGCAAGGGGGTATTTATAGCCACCCAAAACCTCAGCCAAAAACCCCAAAGGAAAAGACCAAAAAGCCCAAGAATCAGAAATATGATTCTGTACCCAATATAGCCGTTGGGCAATCGGTGGTCGACCGTAAAAAAACGTGTGGTCGACCGCGAGAAGCTCAGGGGCAAATGTGGGCTCAGGAAAACATCGGGTCGACCGTGACGGTCGATCGCAAAACTCTCTGGACTTCATCCGGTCGACCGTCACGGTCGACCGCGAGCCATCAAAAAATATTCTGAGTCTCTGGACTCAAGTGCGGTCGAACATGGCGGTCGACCGCAAACATATATATGCAATTTGACAGGTTTGAAATAGTTTTTTGATTTTAAAACCCTGTTTAAAAATATCAAACAAATTCAGAAAAATGTAAAACTTTGGAAAATGATTGTAGACATGATAATATACATGCTAAAAATTTTGGTTTTCAAAAAGGACCTCCCAAATGAAAAATATCATCATTTTGTAAAATAGTCCAAAACATGAAAATGTGAACATATGAGTTTTGATATTTTAACTTAACCATGTTTTAAAACAATACAAAATGATTTTATAGACTTGAAGAAAGATGTATATGATTATTGTTAAGACTAAAAACCGAGAATATAATTTTTTCACAAAATTGCATATTTTGCAAACTTTTCGAAAACAATAAATACGATTTCATTGAACTAAATAAAGTTAATATTGATGAAATCATATATATGCATATAAGTATGAAATAAGAAATGTATTTTCAATTGTATTCAATTGTTTCATATTAAAACTCGAAAACTCAAAACCATGTATGTATATATATAACTAAATATACATAGAAACCAAAACTTAACTTATGTATATAATACACACACACACACACACACACACACACACACACACACACACACACACACACAAAGAAACCAATAAAATGTGTGTGCATATTATATTGAGCTTAAAGTACCAACACACCACATAATATAACACCTAAACTAAATATTACTCAAGCAATCTTGATTTTCAATAAGCTTGACTTGGTACACTTGCGAATGAAGCTTGAATCTTTAACTTTGAATTGCGTAGGCTTCACTCCACAATTCCGCCAACCTCCATTGGATATGATCGTGAATGCTCGATTCCATCCATCCTCCAACTTATTATTTGTCTATAATGAATACAAGACGCAAACACTAGACAAACAATATTAGATATAAATTGTTTGTTAACATCATCAAAACAAAGAGGTTAACAGATTTTACTTTGTATTCTTTAAAAGAAATTTTGGAATACTTGGACTAAGGAGGAGAATGATAGCTGGAATATTGAAACAGATGTGATTATTTGTTCTCTTATTTGGTGTATTTGACAGGAAAGAAATGATTGAATTTTTTCAAACAAGAGTAGGAGATCACTTGAGCTTTTAGGCAAAATTTTGACTTTTGCGAAATTTTGGATAGGTTCACAGATGGTATCTGATCGTGCAGCTAGATTGCAAGAGAGGAGGAGGAAAAGGGCAAGGATTTTTGCTGCAAATGCCAGAGTTTTTGTACCTGCTGCTGGGAGTGCGGTAGATACAGTGATTTTGCTAGAATGAAGGCTAATCCTGGAAAAGTGAATTTGTTTTGTTGTTTAAATATGAAAACTATGTATAAGTGCTAGTTTTATGCTACATTTTATGCTATGCTGTTGATAGATGATAGCAGGGGAGGGGAACTGGTGCAGTTTATTGTAAATCATAGCTGATTTAGTGTACACATTCTTGGTTGGGGATGTGTATTATTTTGTAACAACCAATTTTGTTTAATTTAGCTCGCTGGATTATTATTTTGGTAATCCATCCTTTTTCTCAAAAACAAAACAACATATCAATGTCATGACAAGTATCTTTGTTTTGGGGGCGAAAACCAATTTTAAGGATAACTTTCGTTTATATATGGAGGTCTTGTTCGTGATTTATTTAAATTTAGAGCTTTTTAGATTTTATTTTACTTCCTAACTAAAATCAGGTAATAAAATTAACTGAGCTAGTAATTCCATCATTTTAGATTTTTTTTTACAATTATTCTTTCAGATTTAGAGGGTGTTTGTTTCAAATAATATAATTTTAGGATATGGATTTCACCATGGGTTTTGAAATCCAAGGGTGTTTTGTTATGGGTTGGGATTTCTAAAATGTTGTTTGTTTCATTAATATTTTGGGATTTGGAATACTACAATTTATAATATTTTGTTTGTTTCAAGCTTAAATTGTAGCATTACCAAATGACAAAAATTTATAATATGATGAATATGCTTTCTTGGTGAGGTTATCTCCCACAAAAAGTCAAAATTAAGATTTGTCAAATCCTCTCTAATTGAGAGGTAAACATACCCATTTATGGGACTTGTCAAAATCCTCTCCATTTGAGAGGATTTGCCAAATTCTAAAAATTGGACACTTTTTGTACTTTTGAGATTCAATATTCTAAAAATTTTCTTAAAACAAACACCATATATGGAATCCTAAAATACCAAAAAATCTCACTTTTTGATCCCAAAACTTGTAATCCATACCAAATGCCAAATTTTTTGGTGAAACAAACACCCCCTTACGTTACCTCCAATCATGTTTTAAAACTCTTAGGCAGCATTTGGTCGAGCCTTAGGATTAGGATTTGAAGTCGAACAAATTTTCGTTTTAGACCATTTTAGGAATTTATTTCCAAAAATCGACCCCTTTCAGATTTATTTGCAAGTCGAAATTTGTGAATAAAGTTCAAAAACTTCACGTGATTTAGAATCCCGTGAAGTTTAGTCCTTAATTAAACTTCATGGGATTCTAAATCCCGTGAAGTTTAGAATTAGCCTAACTCAACGGGATTTTAAATCCCGAGGAGTTTAATAATAAATAGTTGCCATATTTGGTCAAGTGATTAGCTCAAAGAAAGTTAAACTTCAATCATTCAAATGGTCTTGAGTTCGAATCTTATCCCAACATATTTTTTTCCTTGAACATTTAAAAAAATTACAAGGCTAGGATTCAAACTATGTGCTTCCTATCCAAGTCTTAGAAGCTAATGGGTATAACCACTAAACCCATTACACATAACTACTTATTTTATAAAATTTATTTAATATAAACTTCACAAAATTTAAAATCCTGTGAAGGTTGTAAGTAGTTTACCATCTGAACCGAGTTTTTTGGTTACCGCTAATTAATTAAAGACATAACTTCATGAGATTTTAAATCCCTTAAAGTTTTTCAACTTTATTTGCAAATTTCGACCTAATTTCAATTGGTTAAAATCGGGTTGAAATTTATAAATAAATCTGAAAGAATCGATTTTTAAAAATAAATTCCTAAAAAGGTCTAAAACAAAAATTTATCTTTTGAAGTTGTGAGGCTTGAATCTAATCCCATGTTTGGTATTACGTACAACTGGGATTAAAGTGGAACTGTTGTAAATATAAATACAATGCATGTGGACATTACTAGAAGAAGTCTCTTCACCTACTTGTGATTTTTAGTATTCTCTTCCACATCTATATAATGTAATCTATGGAAGACAAAATGTATGGAAGAATGAGGAAGATGAATAAAATAAGAATCACTTTTCTCCCTATTTCTTCTCTTGTCTATTTACATTTACATTTCATGTTTGATTCTTACTATTGATATATATGATGTATGTAGATATAACAACAAGATTACAACACATTATCAGCACGAGTGGCTCTAGCTGGTTCGTGATCATCGGTTCGTAGTAATAGATTTTTAGGTGTACATCTTCTGCAAGGTAATAATACATTTGGCCTTTGTCTATTTACATAGTATCAAGCTTTTCGTCGAATGATTATGATTATTTCCAGTATGATTTTACAAATAAATTTTATAATTTTCATCTGTGATGATGTCTCCCCCCGTATTTTTAAATACGGAGTACAGAGAGGACGTCGTAATTGATTATATAAAAGCTATCACCTTTTCATTCTAGGCTCATGCTTAGTCTAGGAGAGTTTTCATCATGTTGCTTCTTGCAGTCATGAGCTTGAATTGCATGACTGATAATGTGGGTCTGAGCTTGATTTGGTCGAATTGTTTCGATCTTTGATGTGACTTAATTGTAGAGTTTATGTTGAGTTTTGAAGCTGCTTTACCCTGTTTGATGAGAATAGGATCAGAAGCCGAAAATTGTTGATACTGATGTCTTAGTGTTGTTTATGGTTTGTAAATATTTCAATTTTTGGTAATTTGAATTGAACAATGCTGATTATAGTTTTCTTTTTAGTTTATTCTAACATAGAAATACTGAATAATACATAGAACAATTGGGCATGTATACGTTTTCAATTTTAAACGCTGATTTTGAATCTAACTTCTTTTAAGACAAAATACAGCGTGTGAAGTCAAGTCTAAAGTGGCTATCCATAAACTAATTATCAGTCACTTTAGCTGTTAACTTCTTTGAAATTTAGCATGAGAAGCTCATCTGTGATTCTGATAAGATCGCACGTAACATCAGAAATTTGTTGATGACATATTTGCATATCCCTTCTTCGTGCCGGCCGAGGTTGTTTTGACCGTACCCAAAGAAATTTGTGTCTTATTATGATTTGATTCTAATCTAGCCTACCAAAAGGACAAATGTCTTCATTTTTATGTAACTTTTGAGGTGAAAGTATTTTGTTTTATTACTCATCTTTATTCTCAAAAGTAAGAAAGATGAATTGAATTGTTGGTCGCTAAAATGGAAAATTAAAACATACCAGCTACCTAGTCTAGAGTATGAATAGACAGAGCATCAATCATGAAAATTTGTCAATTTGATGCTTTTGCTTTAATATTCTATTTGCCTGCTTGAAGTAAAATCTAAGCCTCATGAAAACTTAAAATTAAGTTGTGGGTTTTTTTAAAGCTCATGCTGGCGTCCATAAGTGGTCCATTTTTATTGCTAATTTCATTGATTCTCCTTCTCCATTGAAATTATGCAATATTAGTTTCTATCCAAAATTATCTTAGTGGTGTTTTGAATCTGGCAACCTTGAGTTTAGAAGAAAGGATAGCACAAACTGGTTATGCCTTTATTTAATTTCTACTTGCTTGATTTTATGATGATTTTGGTGATTATGTGTTATCTTATTAAAATGTGAATATTTTTAATTTCTCATGCACTAATTTTTCGTCCCCATGATTAGTGCACTGTGATATATGATAGTAATTGTTACTTGTCTTTGGCCTCAAACGTTCATTTTTACTAACACTCTTATGATTTTTGCACAATTATATCTCTTGATTCTTTAAGTATCTTTACCCAGAAGGCAAACACTTTAAATTTTCTCTCTACCAATTAAGACGTGAAAAATTAAATGCATCAGTAAAAAACTATTCACTTTTCTGGGCAATCCCTAAAGGATCGCTTTGATCTATGGAAGCCAATAATCCTCCCTCAAGCGCAATTAAAAAACTGAATCTGGAATTTTTTTTCAAATACATGACTAAATATGATTCAGCTCTGTACCACATTATCTAACAGCTGAAATTCTATAAGCAGAACATTACAGACAGTGACAAAATTAATCGAAAAGTTCTTTTTCCCATTCCATGCAAATAATATTGTACTCCAGCAGCAGTACATAACCAAGAATTGTACTTAGCATTCTGAATTGATATCTACATTAGTAGTCGCAGAAAAGCATAACCAATTAATGATTAGAAATTATAATATCAGACTAGTTAGCTTATGAGTTGTGTTTGGAGCACATGCTATAATTCAAAAAATTACTTATACGCGTGGATAAGGGGGAGGCTATGAACATAGTTGGAGATCTTATTCTGTAGCCATTTTTGGATTTTAAACGCTCGACTGAATATAATTCAACAAGTAACCTTGTACTCTTACAATAGTACAACTAAAAGCATTATGAACTAATCCTTGCATTAGTAGTTGTTAAAAACACAACCAGATTTGTGAGAAACCATAATGCAAGTTTAATTGGTTCAGTCGTAGTACCTGAAGCACATGTCATAATTAAACTAATATTCATAAACTTGGATGAGGGAAGGTAGCGGACATTGAAGTGGATCTTATTGAGGTGGTCAAGGTAAACTATTTTGTTTTTCTATATTTGGATTATATGCATTTGTCAAACAATTTTAATTTATCTTGATTTTGCTTTAAACTCTTATGAATCTATGTGGTTTTTATTCATGTGTGTATATTTTAGAATTTTTCTGACCTAAAATACACCATGTTGCGATGAGTTTGAGATTTAGGGATCCAAATTCTTTTAAATATTAGCATGAGTGATTGGGTCATCTTGGGCAAAATATGATTTGTCGGATTTCCTTAAATTAAATGGGGCATTCAAACCAAATCCGACCAACTGCATATCATAATTTTCCCCCTTTATCTAATACGTGGTGAAGAAACGAAACATTTCTCATCTGCGTATTCTTTATTTGCAGTCCATGTTTCTATATCACCACCATAGCGTACCTCTATGGGACCTCGGTGAAGGTACATACATTATTTATGAAACTCCGTCAATAATTTAATACTTATGGCCCATGTTAGGGGATCAATTTATAATTTGGTACGATGACTGCATTTTTATTGAAGATCAATTCTCAACATTAGGGGCAGATTAGTACCCAAAATACAAAATAATGTCAAGAAATTCCATTGGTAAAAAAGATCTTTAATATTTATATCCACGTACTAGTCAAACTGAACCAGAAGTTCACATGATAATCTACTAAGAAAAGAGTGACTAAGCCCCATATTCATGTTGAGTATTCATTGATGATTTGGTATGCCAGAAGCATACTGTGCCAGAAGCCAATGAAAAAGATAAAAGTCCGTGGCAAACTAAATTCTATATAGAAAGACAGTCACTCACATAACCTCCGGAAGAGGTTCATCCTGAAGATAGAATCTCCAGTAAAGTTGCACGTGCTTCATAATCATAATACTGGAGATGCGGAGCGACCAAATCTAATTGTTAAGGGAATGACGAGGATTTGGTTGACATAAAATAAGAATTAAAGTGGTCACGAATTTGTAAAAAAGGAGAAATAGAAATATAAAAGTTATCGACAACATAGTTGCCTATACAGTTGCTCTTACTATCTCTAAAAATAATCTGGATCCAGAACTTAAGTCGGTAGCAGAGTGCTTAAAGCACTCAGACTAGGTGAGATGGAAAGTGGCAATTGAGGCTGAGCTGAACTCGTTAAAGTATTTTGAACCTGTAGTCCATATATCCCTGCAGGATATAAATGGGTCTTCGTAAGAAAAATAAATAAGAATTGTAAGGTGGTGAGATATAAAGAGAGATTCATAGCTCAATGGGTTCACGCAGAGACCCAACATCGATTTAGATGTAAAATATTCTCCTATTAGTGATTGTATTACGTTCCGTAAGTTAATACCTATGGCAGAAACTATGAATTTATATATGCAGTATGTGTACGTCATGATCATGTTTTTATATGTGTCATTAGACACTAATATTTTTATATGAAAGTCTCTGATGGACTTAAAATTTCTGAATTGAGAGAAAATAAGAATCACAACATATATAGCATTAAATTATAAAGGTCGTTATACGACTTGAAACAGTCGGGTAGAACGTGGTATAACCGACTGAGTGAGTTCCTCCTGAAGAGGAGATATGCAAATAATGATGTCTGCCCTTGTGTGTTTATAAAAAAATTTGAAAATAGCTTTTGTATTATATCAGTCTATATTGATGGTATAAATGTTATTGGAATGCACAAGGAGCTTACAGAAGCTAGCTCATGCCTAAAGACAGAGTTTGAAATAAAAGACTTGGGAAAAACCAAGTTTTGTCTCGGCTTGCAGATCGAGCATTTTCCCAGAAGGAATTTTTCTACACCAGTCAACCTATGTGAAAAAGGTTTTGAAAAGATTTTATATGGATAGAGCTCATCCACTTAGCACACCAATGGTCGTCCGGTCCCTCGAAGTGGATAAAGACTCATTTAGACCCAAAGAAGATAATGAAGAAATGTTAGGGCCAGAAGTTCCCTATCTGAGTATCATTGGAGCACTTCTTTATCTTGCAAATTGCACCAGGCCTGATATTGCATTTGCGGTGAACTTTCTAGCAAGGTATAATGCTTCTCCTACAAGGAGGCATTGGAATGGCGTTAAAACATATTCTTCGCTATCTTCAAGATACAAAAGATCTTGGACTATTCTATAAAAGACACCAAGATATGACATTGGTGGGCTATTAGAACACTGGCTATATGTTTGATCCCCATAACGTCAGATCCCAGACTGGTTATGTTTTTCTCTGTAGTGATACTGTCGTTTCTTAGAGGTCTGTTAAGCAGACCATGGTGACTACTTCTTCTAACCACTCAGAGATTATTGATTTATATAAGGCCTCACGAGAATGTGTATAATTAAGATCGTTGATACGACATATTTTTGGCTCGTGTGGTCTAGCAAAACATGATATTACCCCCACTGTCCTTTATGAGGACAATGCAGCTTGTGTTGTACAAATGAACAGTGGATATGTAAAAGGAATCATGACAAAACATATTGTGCCAAAATTCTTTTATCCACATGAGCTCCAAAAGAATGGCGAAATCACCATCGAAAAAGTTCGCTCAAGTGATAATCTTACAGATTTGTTCACTAAATCTCTGCCTATATCAACTTATGAGAAATATGTTCACAATATGCATAGACTTGGAAGACTATTTTCTTCAGGGGGAGAAAATTCTTAAAGAACAATCCTGAAGATTGGGCCCTGAAGGTCTATTATCATATTTTGCCCCTTTTCACTAAGTTTTATCCCACTGGATTTTTCTTAGCATAGACTCAGAAGATTGTCATCATCAGGGGGAGCGAATTTTCAATGCAATCCCGAAGATTGCGCCTTGAGGCCCCGTTTGGCAAAGAGTTAATGAAGAGGGGTTAAAGAGAAGGATTAATGTACTTAGCCCATTTAATAATCCGAAGGACTAAATTATTAACCCGTTAAATAAGTTTTATTTTAGCTCTTCTGATCAGTTTTAGTGTTTGGGAATAACAATGATTTCGACTATTTTCTTTATAATTAGAAGGGTTAACTCTTATTCCATCTAAATAGGAGTATTAGTAAACCCCTCATTTTGAGTGGTTAACTCATTTTAACCCCTCTAGAGGGGTTAACTTAACCCTTCTATATTTTTTATGTTTGGTAAATTATGGAGGGTTAACTCACTTTAACCCTTATATAGATTTGTTGTGTTTGGCAGGTTAAGAAAAGGTTAAGTCTCCTTAACCCCTCACTTAACCCTTTGCCAAACGGTACCTGAAGGACTATAGTTATACTCTTTTTCCCTTTGCTAAGTTTTGTCCCACAGAGTTTTCTTAGCTAAAGGTTTTTAATGAGGCAACTAATGCAACACAAGTTTGGATCCCGAAGATCTATAGTTGTACTCTTTTTTTCTTTGCTAAGTGTTTGTCCTACATGGTTTTTCTTAGCGAAAGGTTTTTAACGAGACAACTAATGTAACAGAAATAATATATGTATGTCATGTACTCTTTTCCTCGACTAGTTTTTTCCCACTAGGTTTTTCTAGCGAGGTTTTTAACGAGGCATTGACATCATATAGTAATGTCCAAGGGGAAGTGTTGTAAGTATAAATACAATGAATGTGGACATTACTAGAAGAAGTCTCTTCACATACTTGTGACTTTTAGTATTCTCTTTCACATCTATATAATGTAATCCATGGAAGACAAAATGTATGGAGGAATGAGGAAGATGAATAAAATGAGAATCACTTTTCTCCCTATTTATTCTCTTGTCTATTTACATTTATATTTTATGTTTGATTCTTACTATTGATATATATGATATATGTAGATATAACAACAAGATTACAACACCAGTAATTTGCTTTAAAACCCAAAATCAGTTTTTTCAAATACCGACCCCAACCCAGAGCGATCGGGACTCCCTCTTCCGCCTCTAAAAAATTGATCGCGATCTCAAAAATCTTCCTCTTCACCTCGATCTCGAGCTCCACCTCTAGCTTCCGATCTCCTCTCCAGCTCCAGCTCCAGCTCGAGCTCGAGCTCGAGCTCGACCTCTGGCCTACGATCTCCTCTTTCTCGAGCTCGAGCTCCACCTTCGATCACCTCTGCCCTCGGATCTTCTCTCCCTCGATCTCCACTTCTCGATCTCCGATCTCGTCCCCACTTATCTCCGATCCCCAATCCTCAGATCAAGAGAAGGTAAGTTTAGATTCTAGGGTTTTTTTCAAATTACAATTATTCCATATTTTGATTTTCTAGGGTTTTAATTTTTTTCAATAGATATGGTCTTTACCATCTGATTTCTAACAGAGCTTTTGTTTTTAAAAAAAATTACTAATTATCTGCTCTTTCAAATTTAGCTTTTGTATTGTTTAGTAGCTTTGTGGTAATGGGAAATGGCGGAAATTTAGTTTTTTTAAGGTAATTTATAATTTATAATTTACTGCTAGCCAAAAATTTTTTGGTTGATAGCTCATGGTGCCATTATAGTTCATAATATTTGCATGATAGAATTTGTCAGTTCTTTTTCTCCGTAGCTCTACAGATTAATTTCTTCTAGTTTTCTTCCCTTCATATTCTCAATATCGGAGTTTATATTCCTGCAAAAAATCAGTGTTCCCATTCTACATTTGATCGTGTAGAATAAAAATAGCAAGATTATGGTCTATTTGTGCATCTGATTGGCTAGTGTTCAATATTCCTTATTTTCTTTTATTTTAAGAAAAGAATTGTACCTATGCAAATAGCCAAATTAAACCAAATTATTTTTCAGAATTGGCTTCTTAATGCTTTCCCTTTAATTTCTCTCAAGAAGTGAGCACTGTTGGATGGGAAAGTTAACAACTCAAGAGCTTCTCCTAGATGTGGAGGGTAACAAGTATCAATCAATGAAAGGATGAGGGATTGATGGTTAAAATGTCATTGCCATTCAAGTGGGAATTTTAAAAAGTACTTGGAACCAAATAAAAATAATAGGGTAACAAATACTAACTCAGCTTATCCAATGTTTTCTATCTAATGTCTATTTGCCTGATCTTAAGTACAGAGAGAGTGTTTTTCACTGATTTTTTATATATATTGGAAAAATTAAGGATCGTATTTTACAAAAAGGGTGGCTGTAGTAGTCTCGAGGAAGTATAGTATCTCCTGATGTAAGAAAGTTTGCTTTTGCGTAGATATGTACGTCTTGAGAGTAACTTAGTTTGTCGCTACCCAAGAAGTTGATTGCATGGCATGAACGAGGTCTCAGAATCAGAAACATGATCAATGACAGGATCAAAGAAGGGACCATCGTACTAGTGTAACATCAGAATGAAATATTTTTCAGTATTTGGTTCATGTCATGATAAACTAATGCACTGATTGTAAGGGAAAATGTGTGATAATCTGTGATAAAATCAAAAATATATTGAGATATCATTTCATCTTTAACTATGAGAACAGAGAGAAAGAAATCATAGCTTAGCTTACCTTGTGATTACAGAACTTCTTCAATAATTGGAGAAGGCAATGGAGGAGAGATGGAGCTCTTCCATTACATTCTTAAGATCTTAGGAAAAGTCTAAGATGATAATAAGCTGAGTTCAGACCTTCAAATAATTCAGCATAAGCTGTCGGCTGACAACTGAGATTGAGCCCAATCCTATTGTTGTCCCAAACAAAAATATGGTCTATAATAAGGGCTGACAACAGGTCCTACATTTTTTCGTGCATTCTTAGGTAGACATTTTTCATATTAAAGAGAAGTGCTCCATAGCCAATCCCACTTGCTAGGAAAAGCTTGACATGGCAATAGCCTGAACTTATGAATTCACATAACTGTACAAAAATGATGCAACAAAAAATAAAATAGTCACAATCTTCACCTGAATTAACGAATAACTTTTCCCATTGACAATTTCTTGTAGAAAAGAAAATATTTTACTTTTTTTAGCAGGGCTTCAGCAGACATGACCTCATAAAGTTTTTGCATAAGGATCTCTTCCTCTACTTGAAAGAATGGATAACACTACTAAAAACTGTAGCGGCCCCAGTGGTTGTAACCGTTAGGGCTGAGCGTGTCCCCAAAGGTTACAACCGTTGGGGCTGCTAAAACACCCGTTAGGGCAAATCGCGTTGGGACTGACTTTGCCCCAACGGTTGAAAAACTTGCTCTAGCGGTTACAACCGTTGGGACAATAAATTTTCATTTTTTAATTTTAAAAAATAGAAAAAACACTCTAACGGTTGGAACCGTTGGGGCTGATTATAGCCCCAACGGTGGTAACCGTTGGGGTCTTAATTAGCCCCAACGGGGATAACCGTTGGGGCAAGTACCTAATTTTTTTTAAAATTTTTTAATTACATTCAAGATTAATCACTCTTAATAGAGACAAAAACACAATGCATACACACATGAAAAGTGTGACAAAAGATAACATTTGTATTCATAAGCTTTTAATCAAAACTAGGTTGTACAATACATCCAAATGCTTTGCGACAAGATTAACAACCTCTAAGTACATAATTTAAACCAACAACTATAACAAGCTATCATTCTTTTATGTAGACAACAAAACACACTAAAAAACACAGTGGAGCTTCGGTGAAGCATAATACTGAATGTTCCCTGTTCTTTTATTCATGAACTGTAAGATGAAAGGATTCCTCATTCATCCTCTTCTTCACTTTCTTCGCTGTCCTCCAATGTGAAGTGGTTGAAGTTCTCTTCCAAAGGTGGAAATCCATCTTTTGAATCGTAATCAGATCCATGACCGACTTTTTATCTAGAAAGAAAATGGGAAGTGTTACATCAATTGGCCTAAGGGCTCATTTGATAAACCATTAATCTTGTAGCACATGCGTCAATATTTCCGGTGAGTAACTTCACCCAAATTCCTCCGAGGGCTTTCTTCAATGGTAATTTGACATTAAAAAATATGAATAAGAAATATATAAATCCTACATAAACAAGTTTTAACCTAGAGATATTAAGAAAGAAGCTTTCCAATGACAATGAAAATAAAAGAGGTTAATCATCAAGACAAGTAAAATATACAAAACATACAACGTTATTTCTCTGTCAAGGTATGCAATGCGTATCGAATGTTTAGGCACTCCGCAGCAAAGTCTATAACTGGGATAGACTTGTAAAAATAATCCGTAGCAATATCTACAGATTAAACATGTGGCACGCTACGCTAATTGCAAATTTGCAATCATAAAAGGAGGGAAATAGGACCAATTTAAGATAAATTCCCACATGTTACCTATGTTTAAGGAGAACCCCATCTGCATAGGGCGAAAGGACTGGCAGTAACATCTCTAACATTTTAATCCATCACCGATATCTTCTGTTGGTTCTAATTTCTTTGAGAAAAAAGCTCTTGCTACCATGACATAACTGAGAAAAAGAACAAGATAAACAGTGGTTAAACATGAGCACAGCAAACTATCAACCATGACTATGATTTATATGGATACAACATCATTACTTCTGTAAGGGATTCTCCACAAGAACAATGTCTAGCACTTGCATTGTTCTTGTGGGGCATCCAACTGCCTCCCATGCAAGAACTGCTGAAGATGATGAAGATCATCCTGTCCGGCATACTTGATGGCAACACCAAATTTCTTGTCGCCACTGAGCATCAGAATAGCAAACATGAGCATAACAAGAAAAACTGCAATGCTAACAGCAATAAGCAACACAACAAAGGTATTCCCTCACTGCTCCTTTTCAGTTATAATATAATCTTAAAACTGCTGAAATGTAAAGGGCAAAGCATCAGAATAGCAAACATAAGCATAACAAGAAAAACTACAATGCTAACAGCAATAAGCAACACAACATAGGTAATCCCTCACTGCTCCTTTTCAGCTATAATATAATCTTAAAATTGCTTAAATGTAAAGGGTAAAGCTCCAGCAGTGCAAAGAGCTTTCCTGCCATCATAGGCTGCTGTAAGGCAGGTAGTCCTTATTAATGTTCACAAGCTCACTAATAATCTTCCTACAAACAGCCCTTGAAGTCACTTCTGGTGTTATGGCAACCTCCTCGAGACAAAGAAATAAGCTAACATGATCTTTGATGAAACCTAAAATTGGTTTAGAACACCAAATAGTTACATCAGTCCCCACTGCTCAAGATCTTTCGGGTGAAGACATGCATACTTTGAAATTATATGGGCCAACAAAATACTCAACCTTACAATCATCCACAGATCTTATTCTCATTTTGAAGGACTCATAAAATCCATTAGCACCAGGTAACTCGCACAAGCTTCAAAAATTGCTCAACCATGTTTTTTAATATATCAGACTTACTTGGATATTAAAGCATGAGAATAAGATTAAAACATGAGTTACCAGCTGCGAGGTCCGATTTGGGGAGGAACAATTAGGGTTTTTTGAGGGAGATCCGACGGCAGACTGCAAGATCGACGAGCCCCGACGACGACGGTGACCTTCGACGGTGGCGGCGACATACGGCGGTTGTGGTGACCTCCGGTGGCGGCGGCAAGGTCCGAGTTCGGGGGAGAGGAAAGGGAAGGACGCGTCGGGTTAATTTTGGGGGGTTTTGATGTGTGGGAGAGAGAGAAATAGAGAGAACGGGGCCTCTGTGGGGTTAATATTCCCTCTTTTTTTGGGCTAAAATAAATGGGAGGAAAATTTTGTGGCTAGCCGACACGGTCTTGCCCCAACGGTTTGAACCGTTGGGGTTGGTGAAACTTGCCCCAACGGTTCAGTCCACCCGTTAGTGTAAGTAGTTTGAGCAAGAAAGAAGTAAATATGAGAGACAACTTAAAAAAAGCATGTATCATACTATATATAAAAAGAGTTTATGCTCCACCTGTGTGTTATTTTTGTGTTCTACTTAGATGGGGCCCACATCCTATGCGCCATATTGTTTCGTTTGTCATCTATATACATGTGCCCATCACAATTGAACCCAACCTCACTTGTAATCTTAGCCACACAAGCCCAACTCTGCAACGTCACCCTCTCCGATTCATCTTCTCCAAGACTCCAACACATCGGCACGTCGACCTCCTCTCTACTGTCTTGCTTGCGTCCTGACCCATTACCATCCACCATCTCAGTCAAAACCACCACTCCCACTGATGTTGTATGCATTCAATCGAATTACTAACTTCGATTTACAACATGACGTTGACGAGTTTGGCATTTTGCTGTACGCGTTGTGTTGATATGGGCATGTCAACGAGTTCCATGAGTTCTTTACCATTGTCAATCCTGATTTAGAAGAAAGTTATGCCAATTATAGTATACATGCTTTTCGAAAAAGAAGAAAATTATGCCAATTATAGTTTCGAGGAGAGGAGTCTGTGGGGCCATACACAATCCATATGTGGGACATTTGTAATATATTTTAGTGAAATGTGTCTTGGAACTTCTTTTTTCTTGGGATATACATTTTATCAGCTTATACCCTTACAGATTTACTCTTGCTTTTAATGCAGGATAACTATTCTGACTGAAAATGGACGCAAAGAACTCCACTAATATGTTCAAGTGAGATTTTCCCCTCTGATTCATTTTTTTACTAAAAAATTTCTTCCACATTAGTTTATATCTTTCTCCCTTTGTGGTATGCAGACATCTGGAGAAGCAAAGTGAAGTCCTCATGGAATCATATAGAGCAATGTCGCATGAACTGCATAGACTTCAGGTAGGTACTTATTTATGATTGTTTTTATAGTATACATGCTTTCTTTAAGTTGTTGTATCACATATTTTGTTCTTTTTTGCTCAAACTACTTATCCCCTACTTATCCATTCCTTCAGGTAGAGGAAGAGATGCTTATGCAAAAACTTTATGAGGTCATGTCTGCTGAAGGCCTGCTAAAAAAGGTAAAATATTTTCTTATCCACTAGAAATTGGCAGTGGGAAAAACTATTCATTAATTCAAGTGGACATTGTGATTATTCTGTTTTTTGTTGCATCATTTTTGTACAGTTATGTGAATCCAGAAGTTCAGGTATTGCCATGTCAAGCTTTTCCTGGCAAATGGGATTGGCTATGGAGCACTTCTCTTTAATATGAAACATGTCTACCTAAGAATGCAGGCAAACATGTAGGACCTGTTGTCAACCCTTATTATAGACCATATTTTTGTTCGGGACAACAATATAGGATTGGGCTCAATCTCAGTTGTCAGCAGAAAGCCTTTGCTGAATTATCTGAAGGTCTGAACTCAGCTTATTATCATCTCTGACTTTTCCTATCAAATGAGATTGGCTATCAATTACTCCTTTATTTGAGAAAAACCTAAACAAGAATTTTATGCAGCTAATTTAGGACACTCGGTGCACCAAATTTGGTGAATGGAGGAACTTCACGTAAAACCCAGGAGGCTCTTTTTGTAGATTGAAGCCTGCTGTACCACACTATTAATGTTCGTGTTTAGGGTTTGGGTTTCGGAAGTGAACATCCACATTCCCTAGGCAAGAGTCTAGAGAAAGATTTAACTGACTGACTACTGTATTTATCTGCATTCATCTATTGGACATTGCACTAGCCGAGAAACAAAAACTTGATGCGAATACACTAGTAAAAAAACTCAACATGTGGAAGACATGAGCATGCTAGGCTGACTGATCTAAATCCTTATATCATTGTATAGTAGTCTGAATAATCGGAATTTATTTGCAACTAATTTACTATGCAGATTACTGCAAACTAAGCCCTAATCTTGTTATGCAGAAGGACAAACAAAAGGATTCATGCCACGTTGATATGAAGGAGAAAGACAAGGATTCAGATGATGAAGAGAATTTGTCTTCTGAGGAGGAATTTAGCGCGGCACCTGGACTATAAATGCCCAACCTGAAACCTAACTGTTCACAGATTTGCGAATGCTGACATCTTTCTACCGTCTTCAACTTCATTCTGTGTGAGGAGCTTATCTCGTGAGGGTCAGAGTCCATTTCTGAAAAGTTAACATGTTAGCTCTTCATCCATTTGAGGGAGAACAGTCTGTAAGAACAAACGCTTGCTGCTTGCCATTTTGTTTCCTTAATTAAAAGCAAAACCTTTTCTTGGCAAATTGGGGATACCTCTGTTTGATCTTTCCTTGGATTAAGGGCGAATTGCATCATGTAAAAACAATTGCTCAGGCTACCCTTTTTTTGGATGCAATTTGTTCGAGGTCTCTACTTTACCCAATTGGATGTGAGTTCATCACCTCGAAACTCCGATGTTTTTTTTAAAGGAAGAAACTCAATATTTGAAACCATGCAGTCTTATCTTCAACTGTCTTTTTTCCCTGTTGTGATAACGGCTTCTGAGTATGCCTGTGGCGTGTAAGCCGAGGGATATGGATTGCAACGGTTGCCTATGGTATTCAATGAGTAGTGTTCCTTGTTATATATATTTTTTATTTATTTTTATTTGGAGAAATACCTTGTTATGTATTAATCATGTGAAAATTTAAGAACACCCTACAAATCGGTCTGCATGCCTATGCAGCGTCGGTAGTATGCTGCTTTAAGACTTGGTTTCGAGCAAAAATGGGAGGTTGCATTTGGAAGCGGTGATTAGACTATTAGAACTTTACTCAGAAAAAGAAAAAAAAAGAAAGAAAAGAGAAAAAGACGAAGGCCCTGATTAGCTCAGGAGGTGGAAAACTTTAGTATTAGTTTGTTGCTCAAACAAGTAACTATAACCGCGCACATCGATTACGGGAAGGCTCAAGTTCTTGACGTAGGAAGGATTTTTATTTTATTTAAATAAAATCGTAATCTGTGTATAGAGTATATAAATTATAATCTATGTATAGAGTATATAAATTATAACGCAGACATTTCTTAGAAAAAAAATATATATTTCTGATACTAGTAGCTTTTAAGTCTTTAATATTTTGAAATTAGTCCCTCAAATCATGAAACTTCATATTGGGTCCCCTAATTATTATAATTGTTTGAAATGAATCCCTATCAAAATATTGGACTAAAATACAGAAAGTTGTCAACCGAGAGTTTACCCTGATAAAAAAAAAAATCCATAAGAACCCAAAATATGGGACCAATAGGGGATATGTGAGGTGTCCCACTCCTATTGAATAATGAGCTGGCCATTATTAATTATAGTCAGCTCATTGTTTAATAGAAGGGGGACACCTCACTTTTCCTGTTGGTCCCATATTTTTGGTTCATGTAACAAAGCTTAAAAAAAAAAAAAACCTCCCCCCTTGCCACCTCATCACTAAACTTTCGAACTTCTCCCTCTCGCTTCAAAGCCCAAAACCCAGCTTGCAGCTGATGCACATCCCTTCCCTCGCCCACCACTATGCCAACCTCCTCCACCACCTCACCTCCCTCCCCCTCAGCTCCTCCTCCTCCTCCTCCCTCCTCCGCCTCCGCTCCGTCCACGCCCACATCCTCACCTCCGGCTTCATCCCCCGGGCCCACATCCTCAACCGCCTCCTCCACCTCTACACCCTCCTCTCCGACCTCCCCTCCGCCCTCCTCCTCTTCGACCCCACCTCCCCCGACATCATCTCCCGAACCACCCTCCTCTCGGCCCACTCCAACTCCGGCAACCTCCCCCTCGCCCGCCAGCTGTTCGACCAAACTCCCCTTGAAACCCGCGACGCCGTCTTCTACAACGCCATGATCTCCGCCTACTCCCGTGCCTCCAATGGCCTCCCCGCCCTCGAAGTATTCCGCGGCATGATGCGGTCGCGCTCTATGTCAACTAGACCGGATAACTACACTTTTACCGGAGTTCTTAGTGCTGCGGCGAGCATTTTGGGGATCAACGTGGTTATTTCTAGTCATCTACATTGTGCTGTTATCAAGTCCGGGACGGGGAATGTTGTGTCCGTGTTAAACGCGCTTATTGCACTATATTTTAAGTGCGATGAGGATGAGGCCGTGGGTTATGTGAGACGGGTTTTTGACGAGATGGGCGAGAGAGATGAGCTGACTTGGACTACGATGGTTGTTGGGCTTGTTAGGAGAGGGGACGTGTGCGCTGCACGTCATGTTTTTGATGACATGGGGGGCAAGTTTGATGTGGTGTGGAATGCGATGATTTCTGGGTATGTTCACCATGGGCTTTTTGACGAGGCGTTTGATTTGTTTAGAGGGATGATTTTGTTGGGGATCAAGCTCGATGAATTTACTTATACTAGTGTTCTCAGTGCTTGTGCCAATTCGGGGAGGTTCAAAGATGGGAAGGCGGTCCATGCCCGTCTCGTTCGTTTTGGACCTGATTTTGATCCGGATGCTTCATTGCCAGTCGGGAATGTGTTGGTTACGATGTACTCCAAATGTGGGAAGGTCGATGTTGCGAGAAGGATTTTCCATGAGATCAGAAAGAAGGATGGCGTCTCTTGGAATGCCATTTTGTCGGGGTATTTGGACTCAGAGAGGATCGAGGATGCCCTTGAGGTCTTCAATAAGATGCCACATAAGAACCAGTTGACATGGATGGTTATGGTTTCAGGGTTTGTCCACAATGGACTCCCTGAAGAAGGGCTCAAACTATTCAATTGGATGAGGTTCGAAGGTGCGAAGCCGTGTGATTATACTTATGCAGGAACTATCTCTGCTTGTGCTGAGCTCGGGGCATTAAAGCACGGCAGGCAGCTCCACGCACAACTAATCCAAATTGGTTATGAATCAAGCAATTCAGCAGGAAATGCTCTATTAACAATGTACGCGAAGTGTGGAGCTGTGGAGGATGCACACTTAGTGTTTCTTGTGATGCCCAATGCGGATGCTGTATCTTGGAATGCAATGATTGCCGCCCTTGGGCAGCATGGTCATGGAACCGAGGCGATCCAGCTCTTTGATGACATGATCAAAGAAGGTATAACCCCAGATCGGATCTCTTTCCTCACGATCTTGTCTGCTTGTAGTCATGCTGGCTTGGTGGACAAAGGTTTACAATTCTTTGAATCTATGACACGTGACTATGGTATAAGTCCTGGGGAAGATCACTACGAAAGGTTGATTGATTTGCTAGGCCGAGCTGGGCAAATAGAAGAAGCTAGAAATGTGATAGAATCGATGCCATTTGAGCCGGGACCTCCTATTTGGGAAGCAATTCTATCTGGCTGTCGAATTCATGGGAATATGGATCTTGCTGTCCAAGCAGCAGATAAGCTTTTTGAGATGATCCCAAAGAATGATGGAACATATGTTCTCTTAGCCAATACTTTTGCAGCTGTTGGGCGTTGGCAAGATTCTGCCACGGTTAGGAAACTGATGAAGGACCGGGGAGTGAGGAAGGAGCCAGGATGTAGCTGGATTGAAGTCGAAAGTAAGGTTCATGTTTTCGTTGTTAATGATACGAGACATCCTGAAGTGGAAAAAGTGTGCAATTTCCTCAACATGATTGGAGCTAAGATGAGGAAGTTGGGATATGTCCCAGATACTAAGTTTGTGTTGCAGGACGTGGAGTCTGAGCACAAAGAGTATGTGTTATCGGCTCACAGTGAGAAATTGGCTGTTGGGTTTGGCCTTTTGAAGTTACCTGTTGGTACTCCGGTCAGGGTTATGAAGAACTTGAGGATTTGTGGGGATTGCCATGCTGCAATCATGTTCATGTCGAAGGCAGTTGGAAGAGAGATCATTGTAAGAGATGGGAAGAGATTTCACCATTTTAGGGATGGGGAATGTACATGTGGGAATTACTGGTGAAATGGTTTAATTTTCTAGCCTACAGAAATTGTAGCGCTCTTGTTCTCCATCTCCTTTAGCCTCTGCCGCCATCTCCTGGTAGCGTTCAGACTAATCCTTCAAATCAATCAAAGGTACTCTTTTTTTTTCCTCCACATAAAACTTTCTCTTTATTTTGAAAGCCTAGGTTAGTTTTTATGCATATACTTCAATTGATTGGGGGAATTACATGCAAAATATCGGGTAACTTGTGTTCTCTTTTGTTGAAACTTTATTCTCTCTCAAGTCGGACAAGGACTATAAATTGAACTCAGTGGCCTCAGTTTGTTGGCAAATTTTTACCACCTAGATGGGAATGCCCCCCACAAGCTTAAGATTAAATTTTAGTTTAATATGCAAAATGAAGATGTTGCTAAGTCCCCACTCGAATGTAGTTAGAGATGGCCAAGGGGTAGCGTCTTGAACCGGTACCTTACTAACAGTCCATAAATCACTTGTATAATAATAATAATAAAACCTAGAACCCGAAAACTGTCTCCACCTCCAGCAAGTTCTCCACACGACAATGCTACCCCTTGGGCTTTCTCATTGCTGGCAGCAGTAGCGTCGAACATCAGATATACTTTCAATTTCTTCCTTTTTTTTTCTCTTCTAATTTTCTCCTCAGACTTCTCTCAGTTACCTTCAGTATACTACTTTTTCTTTCGGTTTGAACTTTGATAAGATTTTTTTGGAGTTCTGTATAACTTTAGTGTTTTAAAGGTGGTGTGTTTTGATTGGATTCTCTATAACTTGTAGTGTTTCCTTGGACCTTTATTTCCTCGGCGTCTCTTCTGCTATGAACCACTTAAGCCCCACGAAGCCTAAGCAGTGCCCCACTGCTTTGCACCTCTTCCTTTCACTTTCCGCTCTCTGCAAGCTTGGTGCATAATCTAATAACTTTGAGCCAAGAATTTCGTTCATTAGTATCAATCTAAGCTCTGAAATGTTAATTGGCTTCAATTGCAAAGATATAGAGTGACATGTTTGTACTGGCTTCAGACCCTTTCTGACATGCTTGAATCATTTCCCTCTTCAAAACTCTATTCAAGGAATCTGCAATGTTCTCTGAAGATTAGACATCAATCGCTGGGAGATTATTCTTTCTCCTATCTACTCATTCAAATAGCCATCCTTAATCACTAGTAGAAAATTAAGCATCGCAGACGGAATTTCTGGTCTTTGTTATGCCCAAACATGAAATTCTGTCTTTAAAAGTCCATCTGCATTATGATATTTTCCAGCCAGGTTTTGTACCCATGCTGATGGGATAATAATTGGATCCATACTTCTGAACCATTAATCTAGACAGATGTTCCGTCCTCAATGTTAAAAAGGAAAATTTCATAGCCCTAACCGACCATTTTAATCCCTTGATCCTCTCTTCTTATTTAGGTTCTGTACACCCCCCCCCCCCCCCCCCCCCCCCGCGCGAACACAGAGCGTAAGAGCACCCAAAAACAAACCCCCTCTTTCTGGTGTGGGCCCTAAAACACCTCCCTCCATATGAGTTTACTACTCCTAATCGCGCCTCCATATATTAGATGCAATAAGAGTGACTAGAATCTGGTTTTGACATGAAGCGTGGTTACTATCATTTGTTATCAAGAGTCTACTTTCGAAATTGAAATCATTTCTTTATATTAATGACATGAAATGCGTCTACGATCACATCCAACTTTTATATATTATAGGAAAATAGGAGAGATTAGCTGCACTCAATGACATTAAGTGTGATATTATCTTATTTATTGAATAAATTGATTAATTTATTTTTTATCTAATCAAGCAGCCCAACAACTATAGCTCCTTTGAGGATTCCCTGTACCGCAAATCTCAGGTTAACTGGGTCATTGGTTAGTGTATTTATCTCCTAATTGGACCTTTATTCCTATGTTTTAGTTTGCTTAAATGACTGGTCATGTAATTAAAAAACTAAGTGGATTACTAGTCACTTTTAACATTTTTTTTATCAATGTAAGTTGTACATTTTTATTCATTTTTAAGCAATACAGCTTACTCAACGTCACAACTTAATATTTTCAAGAATAAAATGTCAAATGCAATATAGTTATCCAATACAAGTTGCCTGACATATCACAAGTTTTCATTTCAAGTGATCAAGATATTAAACATATGAATAACTTTGTTATGTCAACTGGTCAAGACTTTTTTATGTCACGTCATTGAAAACCGTCATTTCAATTGACGGAAAGCATTAGAAGTGATTAATGATCCAATTAGTATTTAATTACATGATTAGTTATCCAAGCAATTAAAACATAGATATGATTGTCCAATTATGTAATAAATACAGTGATCAATGATCCAATTAACCATCTCTACGATCAACTCTGATGACTGGTAGCTTGGATAAGAGTTCTGAAGGTACAGAAATACAACATGGTTAAACTCGACACTTTTTTATAAAATTTTCCATTTCTCAAAGTACAGTTATTTTTTTTATAAAAAATGTGCTCCACGATCTATCAAGGTATAGACAGATTAATCAATCATGAGGTATTGTTGCAACATTAATGTGAAGCTTATATTTTATGTATCCAAGTTTTTGGTTTCTGTTCACCTTCATCCATGCTTATTGCCATTTTCTGGACTATATTTTGCAGATTTCAAGTATGTTTTGTAAAGACACAAGAAATGTTTTGTTTACAAGAAAACAGTGTACCCTATATCCAGAAGGTATGCCCTCAGTATTTTGTTGTAATATTGTTGTTAAGGGAGCACACATGGTTTTTCACCCTCATTTTGCTAATGCTCTTCTTTAATAACTTGGACGTTGTTTTTGCATAAAAAAGTTGATTATTTCTGTTTAAAACTTTGATAAATAAATAAATGAGATTGCTACATTGTAAGCTGTGATTTACTCTTGGTACTTTGCATTTGAGGTTGACCTGCAAGACACTGTGGCCGAATTGACTCAACAATGTGAAAGAAATATAGTAGCCTTAGTACGTAAGACGGTAAGAGTTACTATGGCTTTTGTTCAAAGGAGTGAAGCATCCACTTGGATCCCCTAAAGCTCAAATTCATGCACGTCCTGCGGTTATAGGTACTGTGTTTTCTTACAGCAATGTTCTGAATTTTCTTTTTACAGTTTTCAGTTTGATATTATTGCAGCTGGGGGCTTCACAGAAGATGTTTATACAAAGTGGATAGTAATACAGTACTATGTAAGCACAGTAGAGATATTGAACAATACACAAGGATTTGACGTTGTTTGGTCAGTATGACCTACGTTCACAAGCGAGAACAATAAAGGAATTCACTAATCATAGAAGAGAAGATTACAAAAAAGATTATTATCTAATCTCACTTAACCTCACCAGATAATCATACAAAGAAAGAAAATAACTCTCTCTGTCTCATTCTTTTCTCTCTAACTCCTCTCTTTCTTTTTCTCTGTCCCATAATCTTTCACCATTGGTGCAATTTATAGCCTCTCAATACTGTTGATGGAATGATAAATCTCCGTCAGTGAATAGATAGGCCAATTAATGATGAATAGATTGGCTATGATGAGAATTATGAGGCAAGTCACAATTGTTGACAATTAAGGCAATCATAATCACATTTTCACGTGGCCAAAGAGGCACTTTCTTTGACTCTTAATGCATATGGATGGCCATAATCTTGGAATTGGCGGCCGCATTTGCTGATCTTATTCAAGTCACCCTCCTAGGTGTGTTGTTGAATAGAAAACAATTAGTTTATATATGTCGATGTATACTTGTGCTTTTTAGAATTTTTTTCCATGCTTGGTTAGGCCAAAAGCTTTATCATATCTTTGTTTACCACCGTCTGTCCATAACCAGTAAAGGCCTATTTGGTTAAATTTTTTAAAACGCATTGTTGCTACAGTATGGTGGAATTGGGTGGTTCAGTTGTGCCTGACTGCTACATCAGTTGTGCCTGACTGCTACAGTAACACAACCCCATTCCCTAACTTTTCGCTGGGAATTGCTGAGGGTCTGCCAACTCAGCTACAATACACGACCATTTTAACCAAACAAACAAAGGAGTTGATTGTAATACTGTGGCGCCTGACACCTACAGTATTGTTGCGCGTCGGTGGAAGCGTGCGTACAAACCAAACGAGTCGGCGAGCAACGGGAGGAGAACAACCAACGAGTACAATTCACAAAAGAACAGCTGAAATCATACACAAACATAGATATTTACGTGGTTCGGCAAATTGCCTACGTCCACGGGGAGAGGATGAGGAAATTTCATTATATAGAGGAGAAAACAACGAGTTACAACTCTCACAAACGCTCAAAATAACACTAACCAAATATCTTTCAATCCCTCACAATAATCTCCCTCTCAAAGTGCTCAAAACAATCAATAATCTCTGATTACAACTCTCCTATAAACCCTAGAAATCGCAACTCTCTCTCTCTTTGTGTGTGTGTGTACACACACACACACACACACACACACACACACACACACACACACACACACACATAC
>BQKN01000093.1:870301-885753 GCA_022839385.1 Asparagus kiusianus
ATATATATATATATTTGTGTGTGTGTGTGTGTGTGTGCATCAGTGATCATGGCAGAGACAATCTGGAAGCTAAGTCACTGAAGTGTACATTCATTGGGTACGCCATTAATGAGTTCGGGTATTGTCTTTAGGATGAGAAGAACATGAAAATCATCAGGAGCCGAGACGTCATATTTAATAAGGAGGTGATGTACAAGGATAGGAAAAATGCCAAGACGGGCCAAAGTAGTGGGAGCAACACTACAGCATCTGAGTATATGGATTTGGAGGAACTTCTAGATTAGGGAGACAATGTCAATTCTGACCGAAGAACGGAGGAGATTTTAGGTGCAGAACCGACTATCCAGGGCAAGGAGCTTAGGAGGTCATCTAGGATACCCAAACCGAATCCCAGATATCTCTCATCACTAGACTACGTACTTTTGACAGATAGCAGAGAACCAGAATTCTATGAGGAGGCTATACAAGTGAGTGAATCTCAGCAGTGGGAGCATGTAATGCAAGAAGAGATAGATTCTCTCCACTCTAATGAGACATGGGAGTTAGTCTTGCTACTTGCACAGAAAAAAGCTTTACATAACAAGTGGGTCTACCGGGTCAAGCAGGAGAGTGATGGAAGAAAGAGATACAATGCCAAATTAGTCGTGAAGGGGTTCCAACAACGCGAAGGAGTGGATTATACGGAGATATTTTCTCCCGTTGTGAAACTCACAACCATCAGGGTGGTGCTAAGTTTGGTAGCTGCTAAAAATCTCTACCTTGAGCAGTTAGATGTAAAGATTGCATTTCTTCATGGTGACTTGGATGAAAAAATCTACATGAAGTAACATGTTGGCTTCATGAGGAAGGAAAGGAAGAGATGGTGTGTAGTCTCAAGAAGAGTTTATACGGATTGAAACAGGCCCCAAGACAGTAGTATAAAAAGTTTGATAACTTCATACAGTGCAATGGCTATAGCAGATGTAATTCAGATCAATTCTGTTACTTCAAGAGGTTCGAGTCCAGCTATATTGTGTTATTGTTGTATGTTGATGACATGTTAGTTGTAGGACCGTGTTTGCAGGAGATAAACAAGCTGAAGAAGCAGTTAGCATATGAGTTTGTCATGAAGGATCTGGGTGCAGCGAAGCAGGTTCTTGGATGCGGATCAGTCAAGATGCGGCTGAGGGGACGCTGAAGTTGAGTCAATCTGAATACATTGAGAAAGTACTTCGGAGAATCAACATGTAGAATACTAAGGTTGTTAGCATGCCCCTTAGAAGCTAGCTCAAGTTATTTGGAGAACAATCGCCCAAGACTGATGCAGAGAAGGAGCACATGAGAAAGGTGCATTATTCATCAGTCATTGGCAGTCTGATGTACACAATGATTTGCACGAGGCCGGATATTACCCATGCAGTGAGAGTTGTTAGCAGGTTTGTAAGTAATCCAGGGAAGCATCATTAGAAGGCCGTGAAGTGGAGCTGAGTCTTTTTGCAGAATATTATGACGTTGTCTATAACTGAGACAGAGTATATCGCAGTAACGAGGCGAGCAAGGAGATGATTTGGTTAACTGGGTGCCTGGAAGAGTTGTGTCTGAAACGGGGGAATGAAATTCTTTATTATGATAGCCAAAGTGTTATACATCTTGTCAAGAATCCAGTATTTCATGCCAGAACGAAGCACATCGAGTTACGTTACTACTTCATACGCTCGATGATTGAGGACGTGAAGTTATAGTTGGAGAAGATTTCGGGGAGCCAAAATCCTACAGATCTTTAGATTAAGACAGTCACCATTCAGAAACTGGACTTGTGCGCAACTTCAATTGGCCTTCATACATAAGAGATGAGGACGGAGTCACATAGGAGAAGATGTTTGTTAAGAGAGAGCTTGCTGATGGCGGTTTGATCTCCAAGCGGGAGATTGTTGGAAAACGGGTGTAGACCCAAACCTGTCATCGACTCCAGGCGAGGTCCAGTCGACGACGAGATTCAGACGAGGCGACGACACAACTCAAGCGAGGTCGAGCTCCCTCAGGCGAGTGGGCTTTAGGCGAGATCGTCGAGGCGATAAGTGTTAGAACCTTGAGGGGGGGTGATTAGGATCTTATGCTAATCTAATCCGATTTTATGCCAATTAAAACTAATTAATAAATTATTCTTGCAAGATAGATATACAATATGATATAAGCAAGAATATGCAATATGAACAAAGAGATATATCCTGGCAAAGAGGTATATGATGAAATATATGCAAGGATATATAAACTAATGCAAGGGTGAAATAAACATAAGCTAGATAGTTGGTTAAATAAACAAAGAGCAATACACAATGGCGATATAAGATATGAACATAAAAATAAGTGCGCCAATGCAATCTTAAACAAATGATATGTTCACGGAGTTCGGTCCCCATGACCTACGTCTCCGCTTCTCACCTCGAGGAGATCTCCACTATCACAACCGGGTTTTCTATGCTTACCCGAATAACGTTTACACCTCACAATATCGGTTTTCAACGCTCACCGATCAACGTTCACACCTCACACTCTCACTTGGTTTTCTAGCTCACCGAAAACTTTACAACAACACACTCGGTTTTCTAGCTCACCGAAAACCTTACAATCTCACAATATAACAAAAGTTATTCTCTATAATGGATGAGAACTCAATTAAGCACAACTTAATGTTACAATCCCACAACTGAAATTATACTATGAATGTAAATACAATAAGCTCAAGTAGGTGTGTATAAACAGTGAGTGAAATCAAATCTAAACTCAATATAAAACTAGCTTTAATAAAATGATAATCAAACAAATAGATATAAAGCTAGAAATAGAGTTTAGAAAACTTCTCAATAGATCAAGAGATAGAGTGAGAATAGTTGGATGCTCAAACTCCAATAGATGACCTCCTCAAGCTCTTATAGAATTGATTTTACAAACTCAAACACTCAAATGCTTAAAAGCTTTTTAAACAAACACTAAAGAAAACTTAAACCCTTATTAAAGCTTTGTTAAAACATTTTCTTGGCTTATCATGAAAGATGAGATCAATGGGGTATTTATACCCACTCAAAACTTCAGCAAAAACCCAATCAAAATGACCAAAAAGCCCAAGAGAAAACAGCTAAGAAACTAGGCGTTGGAACCCAACGGTCAGATCGGCGGTCGACCGCGACGGTCGACCTCGAACAACAAAAAGACAAAACTGAGCTCTGGAAAACAGACGGTCGACCGTGGTGGTCGACCGCGAAATTCTCTGGACTGCATACGGTCGACCGCCACGATTGACCGCGAGCCATAAAAAATCATTCTGAGTCTCTGGACTCAAGGCGGTCGACCGTGGCGGTCGATCGCAAACTGACACAAAAAAATTACAGGTTGAAAGTTATTTTTCTGATTTTAAAACAATGTTTAAAAATATCAAATAAATTCAGAAAAATATAAAACTTTAGGAAATGATTGTAGACATGATAATACACGTTACAAAAACTGGTTTTTTCAAAATGGACCTCCCAAAAGAAAAATATCATTATTTTGTAAAATAGTCCAAAACATGAAAATGTAAACATATGAGTTTTGACATTTTAGCTTAACCATGTTTTGAAACATTACAAAATGATTATATAGACTTAATAAAAGATGTATATGATTGTTATTAAGTCCATAAACCAAGAAAACAATATTTTTACAACATTGCATATTTTGCAAACATTTCAA
This sequence comes from Asparagus kiusianus, assembly GCA_022839385.1. NCBI lineage: Eukaryota > Viridiplantae > Streptophyta > Magnoliopsida > Asparagales > Asparagaceae > Asparagus > Asparagus kiusianus. The sequence goes on from BQKN01000093.1 coordinate 874,010, forward strand.
AAGTAAATATGATTTCATTGAACTAAATAAAATTGATATTGATGAAATCATATATATACATGTAAGTACAAAAATATGTTTTCTAATTATATTCAATTGTTTCATATTAAAACTTGAAAACTATCAAACCAAAACATATATGTATATATATAACTATATATAACTATATATATACAAAACCAAAACGTGTACGTGTGTATATGATTGAGCTTAAAGTACTAACACACATAATATAAAACCTAAACTAAATTTACCCAAGCTTGTGATCTTCAACGAAGCTCTATCTTGGTACACTTGCGGATGAAACTAGAACTTGGATCTTTAATTTGAATTGCATAGGCTTCACTCCACAATTCCGCCAACCTCCATTGGATATGATCGTGAATGCGCAATTCCATCCATCCTCCAACATATTGTTTGTCTAGAATAAATATAAAACACAAACCCTAGACATATAATATTAGATGCAAATTGTTTGTTAAATCATCATCAAAACAATAAGGCCAACAATAAGGTGTAGGCGAGGGCCCGAGATCTGGCGAGCTCGAGCGAGATTTTTTGGGCGAGGTCAACGACCAGATCTTCAGGCGAGCGCGGATGAGCTTCAGGCGAATTCTTCTGTAAGCGAGCTCGAAGTCCCCCTTCACAGGCGAAGCACCACGGGGTATGTTTATATCTTAGGGTCGACAACAGTGAGCTGGGTCTCACGTTTGCAGAAGATTGTGATGTTGTCCACAACTGAGGCAGAGTATGTCACAGTAACAGAGGCGAGCAAGGAGATGATTTGGTTAACTGTGTGTCTAGAAGAGTTGGGTCTGAAACGAGGGAACAAAGTTCTTTATTATGATAGCCAGAGTGTTAGACACATTGCCAAGAATCCAGTATTTCATGCCAGAACAAACCATATCGAGTTACATTATCACTTCATACGCTTGATGATTAAGGATGAGAAGTTACAGTTGGAGAAGATTTTGGGGAGCCAAAATCCAGCAGATATGTTGACTAAAGCAGTCACCATTTAGAAACTGGAGTTGTGCGCAACTTCAGTTGGCCTTCATGCATAAGATATGAGGGCGGAGCCACACAGGAGAATATGTTTGTTAAGAGAGAGCTTGCTGATGGCGGTTTGATCTCCAAGTGAGAGATTGTTGGAAAATGGGTGTAGACTCAAACCTGTCAGCGACTTCAGGCGAGCTCCAGTCGACGACGAGATTCAGACGAGGCGACCACATGACTCAGGCGAGGTCGAGCTCCCTCAGGCGAGGTGGGCTTCAGGCGAGATCGTCGATGCGACAAGGTGTAAGCGAGGGCCCGAGATCTGGCGAGCTCGAGCGGGATTTTCCAGGCGAGGTCGACGAGGCTAGCACACGAGGTCAACGACCAGATCTTCAGGCGAGCGCGAATAAGCTTCAGGCGGGGTCTTCTGCAGGCGAGCTCGAAGTCCCCCCTTCATAAGTGAGTGCGGGACAGCCTGGATCCAGCCTAGCTAGGGTTTCCCTATAAAAGGGAACCCAGAGCCCAAGCCCCCTGGTTGCCGCTTTTTCCTCTCTCTCTCTCTCTCTCCTTCGCGATCGACTTCAAGCAGTGGCAATCTCTCTTCTCTTTCTCCTTTTTTCCCCAGCTCTCAAACGTTTTGAGGGGGTGATTAAAAGGGGGATTAAAGAGGGGATTCTCACTGTAAAGGGGAATAGAAGAAAGATTTAAGAGGGGTTATTATACTGTAGCTACAATTAATAACTTTGTATTTATTGAGAGATCTCAAGTTTGAGATCTGCTCTTTGCAGATTGTAATCTTCTTTATATTAAAGGAAATTATTTGTGTGGCTCCCGAGGACGTGGGTAAGTTGTCGAATCTCGTTAAAACTTGGTGTTATTTTTTCTTACAAATTTTTAATTTGCTGTGTTTTTTTTTCTTTCTATTGTCTTAAAACAAGATCAGGTAGAGAAAATTCCGCACGAGTGTTCATATTTGACAGGTGGTCGAGTAGCTTGAATCCCCAACAATTAGAACATAATAAACAAGGTGGGTTTTCTGGTGAATTGAAGTACAACTTTGGGCTCAGAAGCAAAAAACCCCAGACACCCCTAAATCTTAGCTTCTCTAACCAATTCATCAAAGAACACAGAAAATTAAAACATCTGTTTTTTTTTCTTTCCTGAAATGGAGATTCTTATAACTTCTAAATCTATCAGAATATCAAAAGCATTACTTGACAAGGTTTTCAAAGATATCACGACATCAAAAACATTACTTCACAAAGTTCCCAAGAGATGCTCTTGTCACTCGACTAACTAACAATAGTCCCGACTCCCGAGTCTTTCTGCAGTATCCAGCGTAATCATTTTATTTCAGTTTCATCGACTGAAGGATCAACCACATGGCCCAAGAACAAAACCGTACCACATCGATCCTCTGTTATTGCAAACATGAAGGGAAGATCTGCCACAAAATCTATTGTTGGAGGCTCCTCAACCTCATCATACAGGCAACAGCCCAAGTCATCCTCACTTACTAATGTTGCTGCTGATGCTTCGGTTTCCTTCTCTCCTACTTCAATCGTAGCTTTGTGAAACACTCTCGAAATAACTAGTTTGAAACTGGGATAAGGAGTGAACAATGTCTCAGTCAAATCTGCATAATGTCCGTCAAAAGGAAGATCCAGCCCAAGTTTAGGCAAGACATCAGATGGCTTAAATGCACACGAGATTTTGAACTTAGGTATTCTAAACTTGCGAACTTTGACTAAGTCTGTCGGACAATAATGATTGAAGAAATTAGGATCAGAGATGGCCTTTTGGATGAGATCTTTAAGCCCATCTATCTCGTTAGGGAGGAAAATTAGCATGGAGAATTCACGCCAAGCTTCGTTTGGTTTGTAGCGAAGTTTGAGTACTTTGAAGCCAGTAAACTGTGCAATATACTGATAGGAACCACAAGCTATATGCATGAAGGGTACTTGTATGCTGGTTCCATTGAGGAGGTGAAATTCTTTGTCCTCTGTATCTTCGGTGTCGAACTCATATAGCCATTTTCCTTTGAAGTAGAGTGCATTGACAAGAACGACCATAGTTCCATCATGCAGGTCGTTGAGTGGCAAAATCTGCTTAATGAGTCCATTGGTTTGACTTTCAGCCCATGCATTTATTTCTTTTGCAGATTCACGAACCTTGTGTCCATCAAGATGTCAGCATTGTTAATTTTGAAATGAAATAGGTACATTCAGGTGGGAAAATGAGCTTTAACACAACAAGTCTAAAAGGAACAACACATTAGCTATAGACACAGACACACTCTGATCATCAGCTAATGAAAGCCCTCACTTTCCTACGGATGGAATTATGCATGACTCCCTTGTTCAAAATTATGAAAAGATACAAGGACAAATGTACCTCTTTCTAGTTGTGCAAGAAACATCTGGATGAAATCACATATGAGGAGAAAGATTCTATATCATTTTCTATATAGCTTACAATATGTGAATATTGTTTTCTAACCAACAATGGGTATGAAGTGGCGGCTCATTTTGCTAAATAAGCTACTGAGAGATAGACATGTGGTGAAGCCCACCAAAAAAGTCATATGAAAATGTGAGGTCTCACCTCCTCTGTCTCTTGGGAGCTCATTTTGCTAAATAAGCCGTCATCTCATAATAATCAAGCCCTAATAACAATTATGCATATATGCACATATACCTAAAAAGAAGACTAATAACCCATGAGATTGTGTAAAAGCAAGAAGAATATGTTTGAGTTAAGACAGACACACAAAATATTAATTATTGCATCGGAGGATTACAATGTCAAAGAGTGTAATTGAAAGGATTTTAATTTCTATAGGTAGCTCTTTGCCCAGTAGTTTAAATTTATTTTAATATCTTCATATTGATTTATAATAAATCCACCTTTCACTGTTTATTGCTATTTTTGTGCACATTAGAAAAACTTTTGTTCAATATAACAATTTTTTCTCAAAACATTTTTTTTTCTCAGAATAGTTTATTTATACATTATCCTATGATAATACATTCCCTGAACTAAAGAATTCCCTTAACTTGGAAAAGATTTCATGTCATTTTCTATCTCTGAAGAAATAACTTTTAGGGAATTACATGAGTTTTCTATATACCATTAACATTTCACAGAAAATTCTTTTTTTTTTAACCGAAATACACAACAATGCTTCATGCTCTATAGAATCTTAGATAAAGTAGTCTTGCATCATTTAGATATTAGAATTCCTTTTTCTCAAATCTAAGACATATAGAGATCTAATGGACCAAAAAGAACATTATGAGATCTTCAGGTAATATATGACTCCTTTATACTAAAATCAATCTTCAAGTAATACATGACTCCTTATGCTAAAACCAATCTTCATATTATTTTTATTTTTCAGTAGAATCTTCATATTATTAGATCTAATGCAATTACGATTTTTTTTCAAACCTAAGGGATTGTGAGTGTTTCTTTATATATACAGATATTACGGACCAAAAATAACAGTTATGAGATCAGAACATTATGAGATCTTCAGGTAATATACGACTCCTTTATACGAAAACCAATCTTCAAGTACTACATGACCCCTTATGCTAAAACCAATCTTCATTTTATTTTTATTTTTCAGTAAAATCTTCATATTATTAGATCTAATGCAATTACGATTTTTTTTCAAACCTAAGGCATTGTGAGTGTTTCTTTATATCTACAGATCTAACGGACCAAAAATAACAGTTATGAGATCTTCAGGTAATACATCATTCCTTATACTAAAACCTACAAGAGCTTCATAAACCTAACTTTTAATTTCAAATCTTGCATTGATAAAAAAAATTAGAGATGGCCAACGGGGTGGGTTGAACCATTTCAACCCGCTCAAATTAGTCCCGTGAACCTACACAAACCAGATTTAAATAGGTACGAGACGGGTATAGACCCAACTTTTTTATGAGACGAGTGAACAGTAAACCGGACGAGTCTGAATCGTCTTGTCACGACTCGTGAGACGAGTTGGGTCAGGGTAAATTTAGACCAACCCCCAATAGTATTTTTTTAAAAGTCCTTCTGTACAAGTATTGCTTAGATAAAAAAACTAACAGTCAGGTAAAAAGTTTAAAAAAATTTTAAAGGCCCCCAATGGTAAAAAAAAGAGAGAGCCTGCCAAATTAACAAGGAGTTCAAAATATTTTTAAGGTCCATAACAGCTCAAAAAAGAGTCATTGAAGAGTGATTGAAGAGTGAGAGGCTATTACGATTGAGCTGTCTTTGGGGCGCCGGGGGGAGGGGGGCTGCTTAGCCAATAGCGGAAACTCCAACCCCACACACCCCCAATCCTATGAATACCCCCCTAGTCTAAATCCCGTTCATTCTTCACAACTAAAAATCTCATCTTCTAGTATAATATCAACTCTCATATTTTTCTCCATCTAGTATTTACAACGTCTCACATTATGGAGCACTACGACTCTTCTTTTGGGTATTTCTCAGGAGCCTCGAAAATTCATTGAGAGCTTACATTTCTCCCCTTAATAAAGTTTTTTTTATCCCAATGTGTTGTCAATGATTACGTCAAGTGAATCTATTATTATCTTATGAAATAAACAAAATTTTCTATTTATTTCCCCATATTTCTTGTAATTGGTGCACTTTATCTCATTATTATAAAATATAAAAATACATAAATAATAATATAAAATGATATTAGTCTAGAGAAAAAATTTGAAGAACAAAAAATAAGAGGGAAAAATAAAGGAAAATCGGGAAAAGGCCTAATTTGTTAGTCTCGTGGTGAGGTCTAAATCGTCTCGCCATGAGACGGGTTAAAAATTGGGTCTAAGGCTCAGTTCGTGACTAGGTTATCAAACTCGTCTCGTACGTATTCAAAATGAGATGAGTCCAATCTGTCTCGTTCTGGATTCGTACGAGACAGAGACGAATTGACTCGATTCGTTCCATTGGCCTTCTCTACCAAAAACTTGCCAATTCACCTTTGAGATTCTTTCCTTGTCTATTTGGTCCTCTATTTTACTATCCATACATACATTATGCTATACGTGGGTCTTCAATTTTTCCCCCTACGGTAACCGAAATCATTGCTTAGCAGCCACAATTAATTCATACCTAGAAAGCATGCTAAGTGATCATGGATTTTCTGTAATTATGAATTGTGATCATTTGATTTGTAGCCAGATAAATATTTTGTACGTAACTCCTCTATTAGAACATCGAAAAACAAGGGGAAAAGAGTAGTACCTTGGACGGGTGAAAGTCGACAGGTCTGGCCTCAGCACCGTAGACAGAAGCGGCGATCTCCTTGAACGCTGGCTTCAGAGTCAACGCCTGGTGGAACCATAAACTGTTGACCAGCGAGACATGAGACCCATATTCGCCATCTTCGTTAGGTTTAGGATTAGGGCCAGTCGCCGTTTTAACTGACGCCATCAGCTTCTCCGTTGCCGAGTTAAGATCATCGAGGGTGCGAGAGCCGAGGAAGGAGAGGAACTGGTTGAGGGTGGATCCATTGCTTCCAGCTGCAGCGAGGCTGAGGGCGCAACGGATGGACAGCGGCGAGAACACAAAGTTTTTGCCATCGGAAGCAGCCTTCTGCAGTCCGATGCAATCGGCGAACCGCAAGCATGAGTCGGTCTCCGGAGCGGTCGCTGATTTCTTCGGCATTTTTTCTTCTGGGTTTGGTACAGAAACCCTAGAGAGTTTGGAGGCGCAAGGATATTGATAAAAGCTGCGATAGGATTTGAAGATCATTTAAAATCTTTTTCGACGCCAATGGACGGCTGCGTTTTATAAGGGTTTTTGGAAATATGAGAATGTCCCGCAACAAATCATATCAGAAGGGGAAGAAAATCCTGACGAACCGATGAATTTGGAAAACAGTTCAGAAGTTAATGCAATTACGCTTTTAAAACGGATATTTCGATATTTTCAAATCTTCATATTTTCATATTTTAAACTTATTCCCAAATCTAGACATTTTCAAATTAGTCCAAAAATCTTCATTGTTTGAAGCCACCAGTAGGGGTGGTAAACGATCGAATCGAATCGAATACTAAGGTGTTCGTATTTGTATTTGTTTAAAATTATCGAATTCGAATATGGACTCTAATATTCATATATCTAGTTTTTCGAATTCGAACTCGAATACTTGGTATTTGATAAATATTCATGAATATTCACGAATACTTATCGAATATTAGAGTATATTTATTCTGCTAAATTTTTTTTATTTTTAATTAATATTAAAATTCATAAATAAAAATTATTCCTTTTTAATATATGATATATATATATTTAAATCAAAATTTTAATTAGAAAATAGATTTAAGATTATTTTAGACTTAAAATCAGTATATAAAAGTTAAGTAGAAATGGTAAGTGAATTAAAAATATGACATCATATGTGCAATAATACAAATAATAAGCTGTGATTAAATTTCAAATGAATATTTAATAAACAAATGAATCGAATATACATCTGGTTAAATTCTATTCGTTAGTAAACTCGAATACTAAAAAATATTTGTTTAGTAGTAAATGAACTACCGAATCGAATATGATCGAATAGTTATTCGAACAATTATCGAACTATTTGTTAATTATTTGGTTCATTTCCACCCCACCAGCCCAACCTCCTCCTCATTTCTCTATGGAGGATACTCTTATATGATTTTTTTGGTGAAAGACAGCGAATTTTTTTGTTCATACATATTTAACAAAAAGGACTTCCAAGTTCTCATAATCCAACATTCCAACTTCATCTCTTTAATTATAATAATAATTGTCTTCTAGTAGGAAAACATAGAGCTGATTTTTTTTCATTAAAAATGTTTTTTAGAATATTTGAATTGAAACTTTTAAAATTTTTGGTCTCAGATCCGTTAAATCGTAAAATTCAGTTAAATAAATGTCTATATAATATCTGACAATTTGATCTCTGGTAATTTTGCAATGCTCGACCAACATCAAAAAATATTATGAACTAATAATTAAGAAAATAAAAAATAATGTTCAGGATTTATTAAAAGTTCTTATAATATATTACTTCTAAAAAATCCAAAAACTTGTGAAATATGTTCGAAATAGATTCACAAGCACTGCATCGAGAATTTAGTTTTTATGTTTACTTATCTTTTTAAAAAGAAAATTTTAAATGCACAAAAGATTGAAGTAAATTTTCGGCCAATAAAAAGAGAAATTGAAGAGGAGTTTTGCTAATTAGTAGGTCTGAGTGCAAGTCTAATTTGTGGTCACTAATATTTGCGTATGTGCTTCTTAAAAAGACAATCAAAATTTGGTAAGAATAGTTCTACACATGACTACAGATTATGGAGTTAGTCTGCAATAAGTTCCTGGTCAACAATCCTTATTCATATTCCATTATTTTTGTTGTTCTTCAAATAATAATTATTTCAAGAGAATATTTCAATCACTATTTTTGAAATGCTAGATTGAGAGGGATTCCAAAGGTTGAAAATTGAGTAATAATTTGATAAGTAATTTAAAAGGAATAGTGCAAGGGAGCGCGTGGCCGGGCCGAACCCATGAACTGATCAGCCCAGTTTTGGTCTGAGCTGGTTTAGACTCGGGCCTAGATAGGCCTGGACGGGCCAGATCGAGGACTTTGTCTAGGGTTTGGGGCTGGATCCAACCCAGCTCGCGATCTGCATAGGGCCGAGCTGGGTCTAACCTGGCCCATGGCGATTCTGGTCAATGGTTGGCTCAAATTCTTTTTGGTTCAATTTTTTTCCTTTTAATTTTTTATGGAATTATCTAAAAGGATAAAATATTCACAATAATTTGAGTGTTTTTAGTAATTCAAAATGGTTAGAAATATTCATCAAAATGCTGAATTGAACTTAGAATATCTCTATTATTACTAAAATTATAACTCAAACACTTGGATATTGTAATTTTCAATTGAGTTGCTACCAAAATACGTCAAAATATAACTATCACCTAAGGAGGCTGGGGAGGGCTAGGTCCTACGTGTGCTGGGTCGGACACTAGTCTGACCTACTTCATTGTGCATGGGTTTATAGCAGAACCAAGCTTAACCCATGACCCGGATATATAACATGCTAAGTTGGACTCGGCCCATTGTGGGTCAGGCTAGGTGACCCATGACGAGCTAGGCCAGTTCTGTTGACCCTATTGTTTTGATGATGATTTGTCAAACAATTTATCGCTAATATATTATCTAGTTTTTGTGTTTATGTTTCTCTTTTCAGGTATTTCAACACACGTCAATCAAGCATTAAAGATTCAAGTTCATATGTGAGGATTTACCTAGGTATATGTTTGGTTTACTTACATATATTGTATGATTATATCTAAGCTCAATATATGTACACTTAACACGATTTTTGACGTTTTCTATCATATAAATGATTTTTCATCAAACGTTGTTACAATAACTTTTATCTCATGTTTACAGCTCTTTCATACTTCATTTAATACATGCAAAATATATATACATACATATTTACAAGCCTTATGTCAATTTTCATGTTCACGAAAAACAAGTTTTCTGAACACTTTTCAAAAACAGGGAGTTTGAAAATTGATTTTCCAACAATTCCTTTTCAAACATGTTTATCTCATCATTAGAAACTTTCCCCAAAGTTTTACTATTTTTGGATTTGATTTGATATTTTTAATGAATTTTCAAAACAGCCCCAAAACCTGTCAATATGCCACATATCTGTTTTCGGTCGACCGGTGCGGTCGACCGCCAGTTGTATTTTCCTGAGCTCATTTGTTCTGTGCTCGCGGTCGACCGCACTGGTCGACCGAGAGAACATCCAGAGACTTTTTCGGTCGACCGAAATTTTCGTCGGTCGACCGCCAGCTTTGATTTCCGTTTTTCTGTGCTTTTGAGCTTCGCGGTCGACCGAATCGGTCGACCGCCGAACTGTCAGAACTTTATAACGACTAGTTTTTTTATAGCTGTTTTAAAACTGGTTTTTTGGTCTTTTACTTATATTTTTGCTGTTGTATTGGGGTGCTATAAATACCCTATTGCTGCTCTTCTTCTAATATACTAAGAAATCCAAGTTTGGTGTTTAACAAAATATTGATTATGTTTAAGAGCTGTTTAATAGTTGATTTCATCAATCCATTTTCAAGAGAAGTTTTTCTACAACAAGAAGTGGCATTCGATCCTATTGGAATCATCTCTACTGTTCTTCTTGTTTGAGAAGTCTTCTAAACTCTTATATAGCTTGTTAATTCATTTTTATTTCATTTAGCTATATCTATTGAGTTTCTTTCACTGTTATCACACACACTTATTGAGCTTAATATTTTCTTATCATATAGTGTGGGTTGTGGTGTGTGATTTAGTGAGTGTGAGCTTCATTGTGTTCTCACTTATTATTTGAGAACAAATCATTGTATTTAACTTTTATTTGTGAGAATCACTTGTAATACACTTGTACACCGATAGAAGTGTGAGGCGAGAGACGGGGTCAAATCCAATAGGAGTGGCATCGATTGACAACCCAAGGAGTGGTTGTAATCGAGCACTTGAGGAGGAGGACACGGGCTAGGTTCCTACACTTAGTGTGTAAAGTGTGATTGCATAGTGTTTGTGTAGTGTGAGAGTTTTCGGTGATCTTGTAAACCGAGCGTGTAGAAGTTCGGGCTTCCAAACCGGATTGTGATAGTGGATATCTCCTCGAGGTGAGGAGCGGGGACGTAGGTCGTGGTGACCGAACCTCGTAAACATATCGTGTGTTTGTGTTTTCTTTGTCTCATATTTTATTTGTGTACATTCTTATTGTTCTTACCCATATCATATTTCTTCTTGCAAGAACAAATTGATCAACATAATTTTAATTAGCTTTTAATTAGGATTAGATTAGCATAAGACCCTAATCACCCCCCTCTAGGGTCTAAAAATTGGTATCAGAGCTTGGTGCTCTTTGATTTAAGGACTAACCGCCTTGAGTTAAAGATCCAAGTTATTGTATTTGTGCTAATCTAATTTTAATTATATTGTGCCTCTTGCATTTCATCGTTATGGATATGAATGATTCATCTTGCTTAGGATATGCTATTAATATTGCTCCTCGTTTGGATATTTTTCCCTATGCTCAATGGCGTATTAGATTCAAACTTTTCGTTCAATCTAATCAATTTGATTTGTGGGAAATTATTGAGGATGGCTATGTTGTTCTCATTTCAGAAAAATCCAAATGGTGTGAGAATGATAAAAGATTGTTTAATATGAACAAGCATTTGTTAGAATATTTGATTAATGCCTTTCACTCCTCTCTTTCTAACAAATTTGCTATTTTTGATAGTGCTTATGCTTTATGGAAACTTATTGAAGCACATGAAGGGAAATTGGAGGCTATTCAACAAGCATTGGAAAATCCCACCTTGAGTTCTAAGGAAGCCTCATCTTCATGTACAATACCACTAGGTGATAACCCTAGTGAGGTATGCGATGATATTATTACTTTTGATGAACTTGCTCTTGAGTTTGAAAAATTACACAATTGCTATATTGATGTAAAGAGTAAGTATGATAATATGAAATCCACTCATGAAACACTAGCTACTAAGTTTAATTTTATTGCAAATGAAAATATAATTCTTAATGAATGCAATGAAAATTTGAAAATTAAAAATGCTAGTTTGCTTCGTGAAAAACGTGATAGAAGATGGAAAATGTGAAATCTTATCATGGTGTTTGTTTTTTACCATAAAAATCGTAACTTTTTGCT
>BQKN01000093.1:900753-924936 GCA_022839385.1 Asparagus kiusianus
ACAACAATCGTGCTAGATCCCATCCGAGCAAAGACGAAAGGCGCACCCAGAAAAAGATCGAAGGCATATAGTGAAAAACGAACTAACCGCTGTGGCATGTGCAACCAACAAGGTCATAATATTCGGAGCTGTCCAAGTATTTCAGTAAACAACGTTGACAAACAAGATGTGAATAACGACAAAAGGTAATTCTAATTAGATTATGATCATTACATTTTTTGTGTATTCTCTTATCTAAAATGTAAAAAATAATTAAGTTTTGTCAATTACAGGCGATGTTTTCCATCTGATATGACATGGTCACAAGAAGACTACAACCTGCAATGATTGGAAACAACTTTATCTTGAAAACTTTGCACATTCTAGGTATGTAATATTATTATACGTGCTTATGGTTTATCTTATAGCTTATTATTGTATCTGAATCTGAATATGAATGTTTCTTATTCCCAGATGCTTGGAAAGTCACGAACTCTTTTCAACAAAGATTACAAGATTGGTATTTGTCAATGTGGAAGGCAGTGAAACAAGATTGGTAAAGTTTAACGTGCCTTAATTATTGTTAACTCATCTATGGAGCAAATAAGTTAATTCCTGGTTAATTATAATTAAGGCAGTATTATTCTTCACTTTCTGTAAATCAATTTTCCAGTTAACAAACTATGAGAGTTTCATTTTCACGTGCAGCATGCAACTTGATCAACAGCAGCATGAAGCAATTTATCATCAGTTCAGAAACCGATGCTATAAGAGAGGCTGAAGAGAAGGTAAGATGAGCTAGTACTTATCATGTAATGGTGAAACTTGCTATCATAGCCTGGTGGTTAAATTTCACTATCTGACTGAAAGGATTATGGAGATTTACAGCATAAGTTGCTTTTGTCTGCACAAGGTTGCGAAGTTTTCTGATGTCCTGGTTATCTCTAAGTTAACTCATCCCACTGCAAAATCTAGTTGCAAACTCATAGTTGAATATCTCTTAACTCTTAAGTTAACTCATCCCACTGCAAAACATGATACGTTGTTTTTCCTTTTCCCCCCTCCTTTTAAAAACAAGAAGATTAGCATTATTTAGTTAAGAAAGGCGGCCTAAATTGGAAACTGTTCTTTTTAGTAGTAATTGTTCACCTTAATTGACAATTACAAGTTTCGACTAAGTGACTACTAATTTTAAGAAATTATATGTATGTGCGGTTATTTTTTTATTATTTTCTATTTGACTAGTTTTCGGTTGTTTTATAACTGTACTTTATTAAAACTCTCAAGTGTTCCTCATACTTATTCTGTTTATTACCTTGCAACTGCATTTTGCATGATAATTTTCACTTTCGTACTAATTCCATTTTTGCTCTTCTAGTACTCCAAATCTTTTTATATTACCAGATATCCTTATCGTTGACACCTTTGCTGATGTCCTAAGTTTACTGCCAGGGTGACCTTGCAGAGATTGCACGCTGTATCAGAGATACATTAAAACAAGATTTGGAACGATATCTTGAGGAGGCAAAGCAGTGCTTGCGCACTCCTTTTGGACCTAAGCTGGCTCTTATAATTGATGGAAAATGTTTGATGCATGCGTTGGAACTAAGCTAGACTACACTCTCATGTTATTCTGACTTAAACTTTAGTTTTTTTGACATGTTATTCTGACTTAAACTTTAGTTTTTTTGACATGTTATTCTGCTTATTGGATTCATTATAATGAAAATAAAGCAAACAAGCTATCTCTTTCATTCTGTTAAACTTAATAGGGTTCAAATTTTGGATTTGTGATGGATGAACCGATGAATGTATCATATGTCTTAGAAGTGTGTCTCATTAATTTCTCTGTTTCTTTCTTTCATGTGGTAATTATGTAGTAGTTGCTAGATGATCCAACATCCCAATTTTATTTACTTGAGCCAAATGATCGAACTGTCCATGATCCGGTACATGGTCCACATGTTTGCAAACAGGAGACAAGAGGTCCTGATTACATGAATCGCCTGCAATGGAAGATAAAATTCTGTCCTTAACCTGACATAGTCATTTTTAAGGCAGTTTGGCCGCTGTGTGTTCATATTTGGTCCAAGAACATGTATAACATGTATAACATGAGTAACTACATTGAAGAATATATATAGATTAAATAGATGCTCTGATGATATTAAGAAGAATATAGTTCATGTCATAGAGAGTTCATTAATATAACTCAACGCCTTTTCAACAATTAAAATTATATTAAACACATAGTAACAATTGGATGTCATAAAGACAATAGTCAGCAAACAAAGCGCAGACAAAAAGCAAACATATGAATCTTTACAAACCCATGGGTTACTCTCAGTCACTCCTAGCTCCATCTCCTTCCCCACCTTTTTGGCATCAATAGTAAAATTATACTCCTGATCACATCCCAAGTAGGAATCGCACATGAAAAAAATTCATATACGATTTCTCTCCAACTGATTAGTCCCAGTATCACTTTTGATCTTCTCTGCAGCGATACCCTCTTAATTGCCCAAAACATGTTCAGTCATCTCGTTGCTTTAGCATTTGATATAAGTTTGATCTCTTTCTTTATATCTTCACATTGGTTCCACTCGGATAGAATGAATTCAGCAATCAAAGTTCTACGGAACCTTTTAATGTAGGCCTAGTCAACAAACAAACCATTAAAATTAGCAATCACAAGTAAATACAGCACACGAGGTGACAATATTTAGCTTTCATACATGTACATACCGGGCTTATATCAACTCTCATATGACTTCCATCCCAATATTCCATAAACTTTAATGTATAAAGTCCACAGTCAATCCTAATAGTTCAAGTTCAAAAAAAAAAATGTAACTATGTTCATTATAGGATCATAAAATATGGAGTTGAAGAAAATTTTATGGAATGTCTTACGAATTAATTTGTTGCGGCATATCCTGAACTATAGTCCAATCCCAAGTAGTAATATCTACATGTCTTAAGAATACGACCATCTCAGGGGATTGTAATTTAGCAACTTCAATACACGCTTGGATTCCTTGCATCTATAAGATATCAAAAGAGACAATGGTCAAACTTATTCATTCAAAATAATGAATGTGAGTACTTAGTATGTACTTACAAAATTCATGCTAACTACTTTGTATTGTGATTCAACCATTCCACCAAGCATCGAGTTTAGGATTTGGAACTTCCTAATTTGAGGGAGCATAACAACAACATACCAATGATTTCCTTCACTATTTGTAGGGAAAAACACCTATAAAAACATGGATATTAAAAAAAGACTTAGTCATAGAATTATCAATTGAAATATTTGATAAACTTTATAGGGAATATAAACATAATAGTAAATATACCATATCAGATGACATTATTTCACGAACATCATTAGCATATTTTTTTATATTATGAAATGATGATGTTACTCCTTGTTGCACATTTCTTTGAAGCAAGCCATACGCGAAGCATGATTGATAGCTAATCTTATTGTTGTCGAAGTTCTGATTACTGCTTCGTAGTCTAAGCAAATATGTATATGCATCAATTATCTGAAAAAATATAATTTTAATTCACCAAGTTACTATTTACATTCACCAAACCAAAGTCACAATGCAAAGAATAACTTTATGATTACTACAAATGCATTTGATTTTGTATAGAATAAAGACTAAGTACCTCATTTGATAACCATGCATCAGTTCCAAAGTTTCCACTTGCAAGCAAAGGCTTCAAATATTCTCCAGTAAGAATGATATCACCTATTTGAACAAAAGACTTAATTTTCTCTCCTTTACTTACACATGCCTTGTAATAAGTTATAGCAATAACTTCATCTTGTGTAAGTCCTGGAGGTAGTAAGTCAGGATCTTCCTTTTCTACTCCCTGAAAAGCAGATATGATTTTCTCTTCATGTGAATGTTTATTACGTTGGCACATGTTGATAGTATCCTCAACTTCCTTTGATTTTTTTTTGTGCAAATGACATTTTTTTCTGTGCACTTCTTAATGGTTTCATATTTTCTAATGTAGTTTGAGGCTTCTTGCTGCTTTCCCTTTGCTCATGATGAGGTGACACATAAGTCTCACCATTCATCCACTCTGAATCCATATTAAGAGGTTCCATATTTAAATCTACATGAACATTATTTGCTCCGACGTTACTACCATGGCTAAGTGGATTTCTCCTTTCTTTTTCAAATGATTCTCCTTTAAGACTAATGCAAATATTGCATAATTTTTCTTCAATTCTCTGCATATGATTCTAGAAACAGAGGTGATAAAAAATTAAGTTAGGATATGTGTAAAAAAGAAGTTTACAAGTAATATAATGCATAACCAAAATTTTAACCTTTGAATATAATTTGCTTTCTCTGATGTCGGATTTGAGCGTGGAAACATCATCTCTCATCTCGAATATAGCTTGTGTAATTTCAAGCATAAATTTTTTTATATTATTTTCTAAGCAATGCACACTCCGTTCAACTGAAGCCATACGAAATGATAGAATATGTTTGTCAATGTCATCAAATGATTCATCTGAAACCTCATCTTTTTCCTCGTCCTCTTTGTCTTTTTCCTTCTCCTCCTTCGCCTCTTTTTTTTCTTCTCCATGATTTGGCCTCAAGCTTTGACCAGCTTGACCATTGAATTTATTTTCAAAAGTAGCATAATGTTCCTAAAAACATATTTACAAAGATAAAATTAAATATAATAGGAAGATTAAGTGGGTACTAAGCTAGATTAAATCTAAATAAAGAATCAATAGTTAAACCTCACATACCTTTTGATTGGATGTTGTTGTATGTTGTCCTTCTGAAGCCTGAATTGTTTCTTGTTGCATGTAAGGCATCGCTAAATCAAATACTACTACTAGCTGTAAGAAAGAACATTAATAATGCACATTTGGTTTTAATAATATAAAATAATCCAATAACCAAACTAATTATCTACCTTCTTTTTTTGTAATTCATGATACATTTTGTTATCAGCACGACCAAATAAATTTTCATAGTTCTCTCTTGATGCACATCGCTTCTCAGTCCAATGTGCCATTATTGGAAGACTTTTAGCATTGTAATCAAAGTCATTACCCGGAAATCTGAAGTGCTCATAATACCACAGCTAATATAAATGAAAAGCATATATAGTTATTATAAGATCAAATAGTAAAAACAAAAATATTAGCTCACTTAAATTAAAGAATTTACCTGTAACAGAAGCATACACCCATTTATGTACTTCGCATTTTTTTCCTCTGACTTGTAATGCTTGAAAATAAAAAGTCAAGAGTGAATCTAGCCCAATTGTATGAAGAGATTTTTTTGACATCAACCAGAATGTTTAGATAATATTGGGGTATATAATCCTTATCATTTATAGGAGTTAGCACAAGTCCCAGTAATAGAAGCACAAAAGATCTCTTAAAATGATCGTCTGCTCCATCAGATGAACCAATACAATTTATAAGATGTCGGATTGTAATTTTCTTCGTGAATGGTTCAACATAATATTTCAGAATTTCCGGGTCAACACTTTCATTGCAAAGCATAACAATATCACCTTCAGCACGTAATCCCATCAAGTAAACGACATCCTTTTCTGATAGTGACACCTCATAATCTCTTATTTTAATTATACGTGTTTCTATATTTACCTTAATCATTAACCAATAACAAAAGCAACGACGCATTCTTATATCAGGAATATATAAAATACCTCCTAAACCCATATCCACTATCGCTTGTTTTTGTACATTTGTTAAGCCACTTACGATATTGAACATTTTTGTTGGATTGCAATAAATACCAATAGACTCCTCTCTGACATTTTCTGCATTTCAATTAAATATCAAGAATAAGTACAAGAAAAATAAAATTATAACTCCTAAATAAATCGCTTAAATATATGTGATTGTGACTTTTTTTTTCTTTCAAAGAAGTAAATAAAAGTTTATAGCTGTATCACTGACAATTCCATATGGTAGATCACATTAATTTACTAGTTCAGCATCATATAATTTTTAAGTATTAGATGATGGAATTTATGACTCTTTGGACTATGAACTGAAACTAAAAGTCTTTAATTTTGCACCATGGCCATATGTTCATGTGTGATAGAGAAAGTGCATGCATGCAAGCTGTAAGAACTTCTGTAGTAAAAATTGTAGCCGTCTTTTAATTAACTTATAAACATAGAGATTATGTTTTTAATTTAGTAACTAAAGCGACTACATCATTCTATATAATTAAAAAAATTTAACCGAAAGTTGCTGTTATGAAAGCTATTACATCTACAACGAAAGCAATGAAAAGGACTACATCAAACTAAATAATTAAAAAATTTAAACATAAGTTGCTGCAACTATATAAAATACCAGTAGTTGCTGCAACTACATCGCCTAATATTCGTTTGTCCCAACAGTAAAGACAATAGATCATATTATATAATTAACATTTTTTATAAGTGAAAAAGACTTACCTTTCATGGCCTTCACGAGATTTTTCGGAGACGGCGATCGAGTGCGGAGCGGCGTGAGCGTCATCTTCTCTAAAATAGTTTTTTTTTCTACAGGAAAGCGGAGCGTGACTTGATAAGGCGGTAAAAAATTATAACGTGAATTGGAGAATTCTAACTAATCATAAATTCTGGTTTTCTTCTAAATTGTATTTCCTAAAATAACCTTTTTACCTATAGTTAATTACAATTTTAGGTGTGGAACACCTCCTAACCACCAAATCTATCCACCTAAAAATGTGAGAGCTATTTTTAAGGAAATTAATTACAGATATGCCATCGGTGCTCCAACAAATATTTATGGAGCACCGAAGCTGTAGGCATCAAAAAATTATAGGATTTGAAACAAACACCCCCTTTTAATAAAGAGTATGATATAATATGATTTAACTAAATGGGTGAGGGTGGGTGAGTCATTTAGTTGGGTGAGAATGGATGGGCATGGGCAAGTGAGTTTGGGGGCATATAACCCAACCCCCGAGACCTGGGCTGGGCCTACCTCTAAATCATCGAGTCCCCTACTCTACTCCCGAACTTGACTGGAAACCCTCTCCGCTCGTCTTCCCCTGATCCCCCCTCTCCTCTCTCTCTCTCTCGACAACGAAGCAGCACTCAAATGGCCTCATCATCTTCCTCCTCCTCCTCCGCTCCCAAGAGATCTTACGCTACGAAAGGACCGATCCGAAACCAACAGCGATACGTTCCCAAAACCCCCACCGCCACCGCCGCTACGAGCAGCAGCAACAACAGTGCCCCCGACGCCAGCACCAAACCTACCCCTTCCCTTACGACTTCTCTAAGAGGGGAATCATCGCCACCTTCTTCTTCGTCTTCGAAGGAGAGGAGACCCCTCAGTGGCAGTTTCGTGAATTACTTGCCTCAAGATGAGGCCGTGGCCTCGGGCCTCGGCGCCGACGCCGGGGGCTTGGACGCGATTGAATCGCAGCGAGTTGTTGATATGTTGAATGAGCAGCTGTCCAAGTTGTTGAAGATGAGCCCTAGGGATTTCTGGAGAGAAGGTTAGATCGATAAGCCCTAGTAGTTTTGTGGAGTTTGGAATCGCATGAAAACGATGCGGACTTCCAATTTCTCTTAGTATGTGTAAGAAATTAGATCGCCTAAACCCTAATTCTTGTTATGTCTTTGTAATGCCGGATTTATTTATTTTATTTTTTTTGCGTATATTGTAACATACTATTGAATCTAAATTGGATATTGGCTGAAATTAGAGTTGATTCTTCTACAGGCTAAATTATGGGCATCTTTAGTTTTGTTTTTGGAGTTAGCAATTGTACAAGTGAACAAATGGAAGCTTATTGTATAAGATGAACAGATGAGCTACTAACTATGAGCTACAGGGCCTTTTTTGTGAAACCTAAGGGGTTCTTTTCTCTACTTGGATCCCTAATTCTAGGAAAAAGAGAATATAGTTAGATGTAGTATTTGTTTATTTAAAGGAGCTGTAATTTGATATATATATCTTTAGATTTTCATGTGTTCACGGCCCAATATACCTTTTTCCAGTGGCCAAGAATGAATCATTGCACGAGTTTCTCGACAGCTATCTACAGTATAGACATAGGTGGTATGATTTTCCTCACCGTGGGGCGAAGGGAATTGTTGCTGGAGTTATTGTGGGAGAGGCTGAGCTCTGCCGCAGGGTCTTTATGATCCTCTATCGCATGTAGGGGTTCTTTAGTTTCTCATCGACTCAATATTTTTTTCCTGAGGTTTTTTAGTGAACCATTGAACTTTCTTCTGCAGGTCTTCAAACAGAGACCCTGGTGCAAATGCCAGTGACTGCCTCAGCTTGAGAGAACACACAGGTATCTGCCTTTTGTTACTTGTTATAGTAGTATTTTGGGGTTGCCTGAAATTCACAGTAGGATAGATCGTAAAAGTGAAGTATACTCATATCAGAGTTTCTTATTTCTATCATATGTAGCTTTGTTGCAGGAAAGGAAGTTGTTGGACCTTCCAAAATTGCTGGATATATGTGCCATATATGGCCACGACAATGGGGAGCTTGCTAAGTCATTGGTAGGTTGCAAATTAGATTGATGGGTAACTCAGTGTGTTCATTTTTATTTCTATGGCTCCCATAAAGAAAAGTATGTATTTTGTTTTCCACTTGTCATAACTAGCTAGTCCTTAGTTTTCAACACGATCTCTCAATTTTCAGTATCTTTTTAATGTATTTTTGATTCTTTCGTTTAATACACATCTAGAAACCTTAGATAATTTCAATGATTTTGTTCTTAATTGAGTCGAAATAGAGGATAAATAACATTAGGTAAAAAATAGTAGCATATTGTGAGAACTATAAATAATTAACTTTTTGTTCTTGAGTTTACCATTCATCCATTAAATGTTCACTTTTAAGTTTTATCGGAATTGGACTTTAAAGCTACGAATATGAAGCAAAAAGTATTGATATTAAAACCTAAATGGTAGCAAGCATCGTCTTTCTTTTTTCTAAGTGTAGTATGATGTAGGGTTCAAAAAAACTTTTTTTAACTCAACTTACTAGTTTAACTTGTGGGCAATAGGGCACTATATTGGATGTGCTTAATTTTCAGGAAGATGGTCTCTGATGCCTATCTGGCTGGCTTATGATGATAATCTAGATGTGCAGTGCATGGGCAAAGTATTTATAACTGATTTAATATACAAGATGAGCAGAAAATTACCACCTATATCCTTGCAATTGGTTATGCGTCCATACAGTTGATGACTAGGTTTGGCATCTACTTATTGTACACTATTATGTCGTGCAAGTGTTTTCCCATTAATCAATCTATAATCTATAATGTCATTTATCAATATCAATTGGTAATCAATTATAAAACTCAACCAAATACAAAAGTTGTCATATTTTACGCCTAAACATAAAGTTCTATTTCTATTAAAATGCTATATACCTATGTAATTCAAATTTTAACGAACAGTAAATACAATGATTTAAATCATAGACAAGCCTACAAATTAAAATCCTTATTAAAAGATAAAGTAAAATTTTAAAGCCTAGTTCTATTCAAACGCAGAATTAATAACGAACTAGGCATCAGATAGCTACAAATTCCTTACATGGAATTTGTTTGTAGATGCTAAGGTGGCTCTCTACATTCGAACGTCTTTGGTTGGATTCAGTTCTGTGTCACATGGAAAATGCCTTAAGCTAGATGCTAAGATTGCAGATCAAATGTTTCTCTTTTCTTCTTTTGATCAAGGACCCTAGAGTTCAATCAACAAAAAGAATAAATTAATTCACATTGAAATAGGCGATAAAGGACGAATTTCGCTGTGGAATCATGTGAAATCCCTAATGACAACTGGTTAACAAGAAATTGCAAACAACGATGTGGCAAGAACCCTCAAAATTAGGAAAAACCTACCTGCAATCTCCTACCCTGCCATATTTACTTCTCCTTTTTGTCCTCCAGCCCAGTTCTCACAACTTTTCATCTCCAGAATACATCAAGCCTCTTTTCTTTCCTATCAGCATCCATATCAAATTAAAAATTCAAAATCCAAATACATGCCCATTTCAATCCATTCACACTCTCACCGCATCCAGTTCTCATTCCATCATGATGGAAACCCGCATTCAGCTGCGAGCCTGCGACAGAGTATGGCATGGCAAGGAGTATCTTTGAGGCCATGCCTGATAGATTGAGGAATGGAGAACAAAAAAGAAATAAACACAAATAGTGGCCGAAATTTTGGCAACTCCAAAATACCCTCAAACCTAACGAAAAGAAAAGGGAAAAAAGTAAGGGCAAAACTGGAAGATATTTGTGAACAGGAAAGGATGAAATTTAGTCCACTTTCTCCCAGTAATACCTTCACATCCAACTAATAGTAGTATCTGATCTGGCTGAAATAAAAAGACATTAGGAGGGACAAAACTGGAACAAGAAAAAACACATCCAGCTTGTAAACAATGTGTTTTAATTGTCATAGGAGATATTGCTGGTAGAAGTTTTGGTGGTTAAATGTGTTTACTATTTATGAATCCTTGTTATAAATATGGGCCAGCATTCTTAGAATCTTGTTACCTTTATTTTTCAGGTTACAAATGCTGTAAAAGCACAGCCAAAGCTCCAAGACAACATAAGTGCAGTGACATCACATTTTCTGGGTATAGTTAAGACAATGCATCAACGCTGTAGTTCATCATTGGAGGTGCTATACTTTATTCATTTGTTTTTCATACTTAGTTGCTTCTACATATCTCTTGCAATTAGGGGTGCTAAACCGTATCCGTATCTGAAGAAATATCCATAACCGTATCCATTAGGATAAGGATATGGTTACTCAGATCTATAACTGATAGGATATGATTACGAATATGGTTTTGTATTGAAATATCTGTATCCATATCCGAAATATCCGAATACACATTAGTCATATTCTTACGATAGTTTCGATTCTTAAATTATGGATTTGTGGTTAATTTTGATAATCAAGATGTCTAATCTTAGCTTTATAGCTATAATGAACATATTAAGGACCTCTTTTGTATCACATGAACTATGTTTTTCTTAATACTATCTAGTTTTCTCATATCTGTTTTGTATCCGCATGCATATTCGCTTATACATCCGCATCTATATCCGTAACCATATCTAATTTTAGCGAATATGGATATGAATTTTTCTTACCGAGATATATCCGTATCCGAGATGGATAAGCGGATATGGAATGCACCCCTAATTGCAATGCCATTTTACATATTTTTCTCTTGTCGGTCATTATCTTGTATATGTATTAATTTTGACCGTGTGTGTTCATGTACTGGATAATTGCTGCATATGGCTGAAGGAATTTAGCTTGCACAATTGTAATCAGGCATTTCATATATTGCTTAGTTATTGCAAACTGCTAACCTCATGAACCCCACTGCATGAGAAAATACAAGAATTTACCATGCTGATATGATACCCCCCCCCCCCGCGCCCCGCGTGTTGCATTTACATAAGCATGTTGGAATATACCTTGATTGAAGAGATATTAGTTGTAACTTTGTGGTTGTTGGGTAGGGTTTATTCAACACGTGATCCATGTTCTCATATTAGCCCCTGCCAGGACAACTTATGATGAAGTTGGGAGGCAGGTTTCATCTTCAATTAGTATTTAGTTACTTTCTACAAGTTAATTTGTATTGGTCTGTGGTTAACTTCTGGAAGCTAGTACTTCATAATTTTTTCCTGATTCAAGCTGGATACATAGCTTTGAAATGGACAAGTAATGGCACATGTGGAACATACAAGATTATGTTGAGTTCTATTTCTGGTTTGGATAACAAATTTAGCTGGTAGTTGAAAGTATATTACAAGCTAACTTATGGAGCATTGCAACCAAGGAGTTTTCAGCCAGCAGCTATGAGTGTAGTTACATATGTTTTTATGTGCTTATTTAAAAGTGAAAAATCATAAGGGAAACATAAAAATATCTATATTTTTTTACTGAATGTATCACTTTTGATAAATATGAGAATAAGTTTTAGATAATGGTCAGTATGTGTGTTTTGCATATAGAGGATGAGCATACGGTTTGTGATACTCGGTAATTTCTTTGGTAAGAGTGTGTTCCTTTTTATCTTTTTATTTCAAGAAAAAACAGACCTAAGTTATTATTTGAGCAGATTACACAGTTATATATATCTACAGGTGTTACTGGCTTCTGGAGGCAATGGAGGTCATGTTTATGAGCAACTCTATAAAGATTTTTTGGAGGCAAGTAACCGCGTAGATTATCTTTGTTTCATGTTTGGTTTAGTTTGAACTGAGGCTTTTATGCTGCCTTAGGTAATGGACTTCATAAACGATGCTGTTGTGACATTAGATGCATTTGTTGATGCTTTCAGACCTGCAGCTTTCTACTTCTCTATTTCGGTTGATATGAGGTAGATGAACTATTTAGTAGACATTATGATTTTGCCTTTTCCTTTATACTTCGACGGTGAGCATTAATTATAACGATTTTATTGTATATTTGTAAAATGTTTGACTTGCAGTTATGGGACTGAAGAATTATTGAGCACCCTTGCAAAATTGCATGATGCTTTGTTACCGTCTTTACAACAAGGCTTGACTATTGTTTCTAAGAGCAGAAGTGATGCATCAAAAAGTGAACCTGGTGGTGACCTTCATAATATCTTCCTTAGTTTGAAAATGTTATCTACGAGAGTTGTCAGCCTAGGATGGAAATTAGTGGACTGCTGCTACATATGCAATGAACCTATTGACGAAAGTCTCCTACAAACTACTACAAAAATGTTTCCCGCTAAAGTCGAAGATCCTTCTATACGTGGAGACATAATCATTCAAACACTCAAAGAGATTAATGGAGAAGCTCTTTATCATTTCCGGGAGAATACTGGCAGCGGAACCTTTCTTCAGAACATTGAAAAGAATCACAAGATATTGAGTCAAATTGGCAATCTTCGCAGTTCTGGTAATGCTTCTATCTTTACCTGTAGAATGATTTTCTCGCCAGAAGACAGAACTTTATAAAAAAGGGATTTTATGAAACTTTTGTACATTGATTTCCATCAAGGAACTCAGGGGGTTAGGAAATTCGACATGAATCAGTGTGTCTGTGCTCTATTCCAAGTACCACAAATATTTTGGGAAGAGTTTGCCCCTCTAAATGTTGATATTCATTCTATGTCAACAGGGTCAATTTATAAGAAGGTTTTAAGAGCTTGTTTAGTTAGGCTGCTACTTCTCTGATTTGATGTTCCATTGTCAGTAGCAATAGGAGGGATAGTTACAGGGTCAAAGTTACAAATTGTGTAAACTGTTTTAATTCTTTCATATATCAGCCATGGGACCCCCTTAAAACATCGTCTTTCCTAAAAAGAAAAGTTACTCTCTTCAGCCCTCTGTTGATTAGTCATGGCATGTCTGAAATTTAACATTTTGTAGAAGATTTTTTGGATGCCGGGGTGAGGTGGGATGTATACCTCCTGAAGATGGAACGTGGGATGATAAAAGAGACTAAGAGGATCATTTGCCATTACTATGTAGCGTGAACTTCAGTTTCACCTTATAGATGTTTCTTGTTCAATTAGTGCTGAAGCTATCAACTTAACTGTATGAAATGATATGCAACATTTATTTATTTTTCGGTTTTATAAATATCGGTCCCTTGAATATTCCATAATTTTAAATTACTTCCCAAATAATTGAAATTTCTACATAGTCCAACAGTTCATATTAAGTTACTCCCAAATCGTCCTATGGTTATCTGCCGTGTGAATTGAGGGGAATGTTATATCAAAATTTTATTTTTTGACTTACAGTTTTATCTTATTCTTTAGGTTAACATCCCAACCTAAACGCGTTTAAAACCAGAATCCAAACCATCTTCTTTTCCCCTAACTCATATTATTCACGAAACCCAGTTTTCGACAGATGGGTAATTTAGAGTTAAGAAATAGAACTTCAAAAAATAACAAACGGACTAATTTAAGCAACTTATATGAATTGGGGGTTTAAATAGCAATTTCAATCATTTGAGGGAGCAATTAAAAATATGATAAAATTTAGGGGGACCAATATATAGGAGATATCAAGTATATCTGTAAGCAAATGGGGGAAAAAACCTCCGTGGAGAAAATCTGGCATCTCATTTTGTATGTGTTGGGCTAGGCAATCACTTATTGTAGATGTCCCTCAATTATATTTTCATGCTACAAAGGAATAGGAATATTTACTTGGATCATCCTTTTGAATTTCTAATTTCCCTATCATTCTTTCCAATCAATAGGATGGGTTTTCATGGATGAGGATCAGTTTCAATACTTGGCGCAAATTGCAACACCACCGTCTTTGAAGAGGTGGGAACAGGTGCCCAGGGCACCAATCTCATCACAAATTGACAAGGTACAAATGGATGAGGATGCTATAATTTTGGAGTCCAAAATTAGCCAGATAAAAGACCTGTTCCCTGAATATGGGAAAGGTTTTCTTTCAGCCTGTCTTGATGTCTATAACCATAATCCTGAAGAAGTGATTCAAAGGATTTTAGAGGGAACTCTCCATGAAGATCTTTTATCTCTAGATACTTCGCTGGAGCAGATTACGCCACCAAAGTCATCATCTCATAATAGGAATGACAAGGGGAAGGCGGTATTAGCAATGGAACCTGCATCTAAAAGTACTGCATTGCCAGGCAAAAATGATCTTGTGGTTAGTGGGAAGGACACAAAGGGCCCTCAATCTTTGTCATCTAAATTTGGCCGATTCCAAAGGAAAACCAATGAAGACTCGTCAAACTCTGAAGTACTCGACTCAAAATCTGCCAAAGATGCAGTTCGCACAGCTGTTCTAGCTGCAGAACTAGAGTATGAAGATGAGTATGATGATTCATTTGACGATTTGGGTCTAAGCGTCGTTGAATCAGGTTATGAGGAAACTGAGAACTTGAGCGATAGCATCACAGGACCTGGGAAGTCATGGGGTTCAGAGAATGAGAGCTCCTATCAGAGTTCTAAACCCAGATGGAGTTCGCAGAAGAAACCTCAGTTCTATGTCAAAGATGGTAAAAACTACAGCTACAAGGTGTCTGGTTCTGTCGGGGTGTCTAGTGCACAAGAAGCAGCTGTAGTTAATCAAGCACAGAAAGAAACTATACATGGTCTTGGTCGTGGGGGCAATATACCGCTTGGGGCTGTAAAGAAAATGACGGATAATCAAGAGGAACCAGATGACGAGTCTTCTAATGCTGCTGAAAATATTGGTAGAGGGAACTCCAATCATCGAGGTAGAGGCGGAGGAAGAAGAGGTGGTGGTGGTGGACGAAATAATTATAGGAAGGATAGAGCTATGAAGAAACACTTCTCAGGATTGGGTGGTTACTGAATGAATATACAAAACCGTGTTTAACAAAAAATGTAAATGACTATATGAGAGCTGGCTGTGTCTCAGGATGGGTGTTTAGTCACTATACTTGGTGAAGTATTTATGTGTGTACATGGATCATGTATGCGAGTATCACTTTTACATGAGAAATTCTTGAGAAATTTTTGTTTTTTTGTTTTTTTTCATAAAATTGATATGTTTCCTATCACCCAGTTATCAGGCGAGTCAGATATGCCAGCTTTGTTATCTGCAGGACTTTTTGGTGGCAGCATGTACGGCTTATAGGAGACCTTAGTTTATTCATGATCTCATTTATTATTCAATAGGATATCTAATGCTTGCAAATAGTTCGGTGTTTTAGAATGAGTTTATTGGATATTGTTCACCCACAACTTTGATTTATATCATTGTCAAAACATGTTTATCATTTAGATAGGGAAACCAATTTCACTCAAATTTAGAGTAGTGAATTTCATACTCCAATATTGGCAGGTTTTGAGGAGAAATTATCCCGGCGTCTACGTCCCAGGGTAGTTGGTGCATGCAAGTTTTTATTTTTTTAACCATTATTGAACAAGTGCAAAACAGTTGAAGGATTGACCCATCACAAAAGCTGACAAAGATTTGCTCTCAAAGGGAAGAGATTCGTCAACTTTGGCAATCAATTTGGATTTTGCACATTCATTGTCATAATATAACACCACCAAACCTGCTTAATTGCAGAATAAATGCTCAAAGTGGTGCTCATCTCCTCAACAGCTACAAATAAGGGCTCAACAAAGCACAAGCTCCAATCTGCAACCTTTCCAGCTCTACCCCATCCACATTGTCTATAGGTTTGAAGATGATGAGGAAAAATGGTGGGCCTGGCAATATGCATTTTTTCAAGCCTATGTTGCCTGGTTTCTCCAAAAAACTGGTCTTCCATATAACCCCCCCACCCTCTCGTGGTCCTTTCGTTTGTTGTTGTTGATATATTGACACTGTTACTTGTTTTAATGCAGGCTATTCCTACTGCTTTTGTCAAGGAAATTGTGAAAGAGAGATGCAACGTGAAAACATCTACCTTAGTCAATCCTAATGGCAAGTCATGGCGCGTTGATGTGTACGAGGATGACAAGAAAGATTACATGTATTTCAGTGGAAATGGCTGGCTAAGATTCGTGCGTGCACATAAGCTAGGGGTAGGATACTTCGTAGTGTTCTGTTACAAAGGAAACATGGTGTTTAAGTTCAGAGTATATGATTTAAGTGCATGTGAAATAACCTCCTATGCTTCTAGTGATGCCCCTAGAGAGAACATTAACAATAATAAGAAGAAAACAAATAATGAGAATGAGAAGAAGAAGATGAAGGAGAAGATAACAGTGATCAACGTTGAAGAAGATGAGGAAAACTTTGGTATGTAAGTGCAATTTATTTTTGCTTATCCATTACCAATAGTTGATTCTATGATTTACTAACTGAAAAAGAAGCAAACCTATGTTTGTTTTCATGTTCTCAAAGAGGATGATGATGGGGAAGAAGTGACAGAAAGTATTGAGAAGAGGAAGAAGCAGCAGCTGAAGAAAATATCAGAAGTCAAATTCGAGAAAGAAAATGGTCTGTACATGCATTTTTTTTCTTTTGTCCCCTTGCATAATGTACTTTCTTCTTTTTCTGTTGATTTAATGGTAGTTCAATTAATCACGTGAGCTATTAAGTCAAATGAACATGCATGTATGCCTGCCTCCGTGAAAACCTTGTTTATGTATGAACTAACCTCTAGTAGAAGAGGAAAACACAAGAAGAAAAAAAGAAGTCGAGGACAAAAAAGAATCTGGTATATAGAATTCTTTTCCTATTGATCGATTATTTTGCTTAATCTTGTGATTTATTAACCAATTAAACAGGAAGAGTTTGGTAAATAAATGCTAACTTCACTTCTTGGTTTGTGCTTTATCTCTTGTGTGTGCATGTAGATATACATTGCCAAAATCGCTCGTACATATATGAATCCTCTATTTTACTAACTGAAAGAAGATAATCCCTTATTCTTCTCTAAATATTTTCAAAGAGGATTATGAGAAGGACCTGAAAGGAACCATCGATGAGAAGAAGATGACGAAGAAAAAGAAGAAAATATCAGAAGTCAAAATTGAGGGAGAGCATGGTATGTGTAAGCATTCTTTCATTTACTTCCCTAGCATCTCATTTTTTTGCTTACTCTTTATTTGATTTAATTATTTATAGTTCATTTGCATTTCATATAAACTTGTTTCCAGATGAACTCCCCCTTAAAAGGAGGAGAAAGTCATCAAGAGACAAAATAGAAGAATCTGGTATGTAAAAAATTAGTTTTCCTTTTTAGTAAAAGGTTTATTAATTATTTAGCCTAATGCCGTCAGTTACTAACTAACGTATACACGCATGAAATTTCCAGATAACAAATCTACTTATAAGGTACATATGAACCCAAGGTATGATGAGAGGATACGGAGAAACAATGGGAGTACTACAGGAACAAAACCGAAGTTTGAGGCTACCATATGGCCTTGCAATTTATCTTCACCTTACATGGTAACTCGTATATAATTAAGTACATGCAAAGTTCATGCCGGTCAAAGTTTCCCCTCATGAGTAATTTTTTGAGTAATTTGAATGAATGCAGAATATTCCAGTGGAATTTAGCGATACCAATGGCCTGACAGAGCACGATGAGCTAACTCTGATGGACCCAAAGGGACTACTCTGGCAGGTTCGAGTTATGCACAGGAGAACTCGATTTGGAGGCAGTAGAAACACTAGTAGTATGCATACTGGTTGGGTTAAATTTGCTGCTGCTAACAAGTTGAAAGTAGGAGACAAATGCATCTTCAAGCTTGGATCGGAAAATAAAAATGGAAGATTGTTGATGAAAGTTTCAATAAGGAAGAAAGCAGTTTGCTGACTTAGTGGGACTTTTTTTTTTCATTTTTTTCATTTTTTTTTCTTTTCTGTTCTGATGTTGGTTAGTCCTTGCCCGTACTTGTAGTGCTCCTTGGCCACTGCTCTTCTGTTGTTCATATTTTAAAAAGGAGGGAAAATTTTCTAGTTCTATTTTACCTTATGGTTTTTTGCTTCCACCAAAAGTTTAATTCATATAAATATAGATATATCTGAAGTGGATGGGAAATTATTTGAGTTATTATTGAGACGGTTTTTTTTTAAAAGACATTTTTTGCTAAATGATTATCAAAATCGACTATTTTGCTAATTATTTAGCAAAATCGATCTCGTTTTGGCCAACCGGCCAAAAAGAGGTCGATTTTAAAAAATAATATGCTCGAAACATACGGGACTAGTAGTCCCGTATGTTCTAAAACCACAACCAAAACATACGGGACTACTAGTCCCGTATGTTTCGGACATATTGTTTTTTAAAATCCGTGGGTTCAGAACGACATCACCGCTGATATGAGGGTTTCCACCGCTTGCTCATCTCTTGGAGGAGCTCCGCGTTGACTCATCAGAGGCGTTGTATCTCGCTGTCAATTACATGGATCGCTGCCTCTCGCGCAGGGACCTCAACTGCCACTCGCTCCAGCTCCTGCCTCCGTCTACTTGCTCATCGCATCCAAGCACGAAGAGAGGCACACTCCTCGGGTTCAAAAGCTCCTCCTTCTGATGGAGGAGAATTACACCAAGGAGGAGGCTCTTCAGATGGAATCCCAGGTCCTGAGCCTCCTCAATTTCGAACTGACTGCTCCCATGCCCAAGTGCTTCTTGAGCAGCCTCGTCAACGTCGTTCACGGGCCGCCTCAGCTCGAGTTCCTCGCTGATTTCATCACGGAGCTCTTTCTTCTTGAGTACCACATGCTCCAGTACCCTCCGTCCATGATCGCTGCCTCTTCCCTTTTCCTCGCAAGGTTCGTGTTGTGGCCAAAGGAGCATCCTTGGACCAAGAGACTGACAGACTACTCTTTTTATCTGCCCTACGAGCTCTCGGACTGCGTGAAGGATCTCTTTTGGACCTTCGTTTTCAGTTCATGCAGTCGATGTTTTGGTTGTGATTTGTAAAGAAGAAACATACGGGATAAGTAGTCCCGTATGTTTTGATTGTGGTTTTAGAACATATGAGACTACTAGTCCCGTACGTTTTGATCAGTCTGTTTTTTAAAATCGATATCTTTTTAGTTTGTTGGCAAAAAAATATCGATTTTGCTAAATAATTAACAAAATGATCGATTTTGCTAAATAATTAGCATATTTAGCAAAAAAAAAGGTGTTTTTAAAAAAAATCCCTATTGAGACTGTGTCCATTTCTAAATCTTTTTTTGAGTGAATTAGTTTGCATTGGTTATGAGCCAAAAGCCATCGATCAGTATGATTTGTGAGTGACAAATGGACGTCCCATCACAAAAGTCCGAGATATTTGGTGTTGAGGGAATAGATTTATCAACTTCCCCAGGCATCATCGGCTGTGCGCAGTCATTTCCGAAATAATACACCAAAGATATTTAATTCAGAATAAATGCTCATAACTGGTGCACAATTCCTCAATAGCTACAAAAAGGCTCAAACAGCACAGGCACCTCAAATTAGTCCATACGGAGAAGGGGACAGTGATGATATTTCACTATCAGAACACTCCACGTGGTGGCATCAATGACAACTTGTTTGTAGATGAAATCACTACCAAATAATGGGTCTACGGGGACGGTTTATAACTGTCCCGCTAGACAATAAAACCGTCCTCATAGGCTTAATGGAACGGTTAGTCATCCGATACCTTTGCCACCGTAGTGCTTGGTCTAAGGGGATGGTTCATGATCCAAGTAGCGCGGTTCTTGAACTGTTCCCGTTTATAACATTTGGGGACGGTTTACCTATGAGGACAGTTCATATTTTTGCAGATGGTAAACAGTTATTTAGTAATGGGAACAATTTTAATTTTAAGCTACAGTGACGCTTACACACTTGGTGATGCTTGTAGCAAAGAAAAAGCTCCTTTTTTCAGTAGGTGTGTCGAACTCCTAGGTGAACATAGATATAGATTTAAGAAACTTGAAAGAAAAAATTGTAATAGGAGATACAAGCAAAAGGCACTTGATCATGGAAAAAACACGTGACTCAGTTAATAATACTATATTAAACGAAACTAATTGATATACCAATTTTTTGCGAACAGAAAGAAAGGATGCAGTTAATAAATAATATTAAACGAAACCAATTGATATACCATTTTTTGCGAATCCTGGCAAAACTTATTGACCCCGTAGTGTGTGTATATTATTGATCATCACGATTTGCTTTATTGGTCTCACTTGTTGTCTACACAATTATAATTTAGGAACAAAATTTATTGTAATTCTTGAAAACAATCAAAGGCACTATCCACAAACACATTTAATTTAGCAAACATAATAGTTTATAGCAGAGTACTAATTAGATATCAAATTACCTACTGGAAAGTCAGACCCATATTGGTTAGCGCAGTCATTTAGAAAAACTTGTTTGTCTAGACAATTGCTGCATCATTAGTCAATTTGCTTCCAAATTTCATGTGAAATTCATTTTGCAGTTAGAAAAATAAAAAAAAAAAACATTTATAAAATGAATAGTTGAGAATAGTGGTGGGATTTTTGTGAAGAACCATCTATGTACAAGACAATATTCAAAAAGTGACTTACAATAATAGGTAATTATGGAAATTCCACAGTAGAGAGATTAAGAGAAAAACATGAGTAAATAATAGGTTGCATAGCCAAGATACAGATGTTTCCTTCCGATGATGTAGGAAATGTTTCCTTCAGAATCAGTACATGTATGACAAAAACTATCATGAGTTCAACCGAGGTAAATTAAAGTAGCAGATAAAATAAAAGTTGACATCATCAAAGGGGAATAATGGTACATTTTGCACTTGCCAAGTTATAAGACAAGCAAATCTTTAACTGAGAATGGTGAAAAGAAAGAGAAATTAAATATTGAAAAGAGTTAATCACAATTGCATTATACCTACCTCTGAGGCATTATATGATGCCCATTTCCAAAGTCTCCATTGGTGTCCAATTCCACTTTCCAGTTCAATAGCTTGTAAAATTATTGTCTTCCCATTTTTGCGCATAGCTTCCACTGAGGGAAATTGGTCCAACCCCCCAAAAGGACATAGAGTTGCCGCTCTCCATAGCTGAAAGTAACAGATGCCAAATAAAGTACAAAAATATGACGTACAAAGCATTAAAAGGACAGGGAGCGAAGGAGAGAGTTGATGCATTGTTGATCTACCTGCCCAGCAGAACGACAAAGTTCACATGCCTCCTCCAATCTTCCATGTCTTAGAAGAATCCAGACATTTTACATAAGTAATTCATCTTGTTTCTGTAATTTTTTTAAAGAATCATGCATGTACGAAAGTTACATAAAGCCAATGATTCAAAGTCATGAAGAAGAAATTGTGAATATAGATCATAAGCTTAAGTATCATGTCAGGTATGAGAATTTCACTCTAATATATGGTTGAAGGATTAAGTTTTGGAGCTATTACTCCAGTTTCTTTGTTGTGTAAAACTAATAAGATAAGATCATACTAGTTTGATGAGTTTTATGAAGCATCATTAACTGAAGTCCTGAAGTCCATCACAAATCCTCATCATATACAACACCAAATACCAGTATTTGTCTAATGTTTTCAGATGCTCATTAGATACCTCACAACATCTTTCTTATGCACATTTTTGCCACCCTCTTTATTTTAAACAGGTCAAGGAG
The DNA here is from genome assembly GCA_022839385.1 of Asparagus kiusianus. NCBI lineage: Eukaryota > Viridiplantae > Streptophyta > Magnoliopsida > Asparagales > Asparagaceae > Asparagus > Asparagus kiusianus. The sequence continues at coordinate 922,851 of BQKN01000093.1, forward strand.
CAATTGTTTTAGAAAGCACAACATATAAGTTGGCAATCCAGTAGAACATTTACGGTGGCAATCCAGCAAGAACATGCACAACAAACAGAAAAGAGCGCGTATATAAATACTCGATTTACCTGTGTCATTGATTTTCTTGATGGTCATGTTAGAGGTGTTAGCAATATAAATGTTTCCACTGTCATCAACTGTAAACCCCTTTGGATGGTTCATCCTTGCTTCTCGTGGTCTCCCATCAACATGGCCAGTGTATCTTGCTGCTGAACCAGCGATAAGCTTAGGTCTGCTATCTGCGTTGTTTTTCAGAAGACACCAACCAATGTTTTTCAGAAGACACCAACCAATAATCAATACAGAAATCAGAAAAATGAAATGAAATTTTTTCAAATATTACAAACTTTAAACTCGAGGTCCACCCTAACAAAAAATTAAATGCGATGAAGTTAAATGGAGGCAGCAAGTTAAATTTGATGTTTTTGAAAACCATTATCGGTCTACTTACGCTGGAGGGAAAAGAAAGTTAAAAAGAACAATATTTATATAAGTGGTATACAAACCGTCTAAGTTGGGCAATCAATATATTGTTAAATCTTAAAAATACTTCATGAGCATTATTGCATCTAAGTGAGAAATAAGACAAACAACAAGAAACATAACAGAAAACCAACTCACAACTTAATAATGGTATTGACATCCTATACATGTTGCTATTCACTGAATCAAGAACCAGCAGCTCCCCGCTCGGTGCCACCTCGACGAAGAATGACTCAATTCCAAGCTTACTCTCATCAAAAACAGTCTCTACATTGTAACCACTTTCAAATTTCATCTTTAGCTGCCACTAATTATTGAAACTTTGGGGCAGGTAATAAATAATATATATCTACTTACTAACAATGTATAAGAATCCATCAACTAAAGAGTTTGCAAGTTATTTTATAGGACTAGTCTCTCTTAAGCATAACTATTTGTTTAATAGTAGTATACATAATCTAAAATATGCTTATATCTAAAAAAGTGAAAATTTATTAATTTCATATTTTGTTTATAGAACTATTTGCAAGAATGTGTAGCGTTGTATTTTGCAAAGATATGGTCATAACTACATTAATCTTTCTAGTTGATGCAAAACTAAGGATATCAAAACTCAGTTCACATCGGATAAGATGAACTAAAACTTGGATAGAAGATGAATCATAGTTAATATTAGTCCTTACCAACATGCATGTGACATTATTATGTATACACACATTTCAATTGGAGGATATCCATATTTATCAAAGATTAATGTCTAATAAGGCATGCATCCAACCATCAATATTTGTTTGCACTATTAACTTTGGTGTGAGATGTTTGCACCTTTACACTTTGAACAAGTAAAGAAAGAAACCCACCAATATTGACACCAAAACGGCAATTGCTCAATCTCTGCCATGTTCAATCACTACTACAGATTTAGGCTTAGGAAACGGCACTTAGATAGCGCTTTTTAAAAGCGCTATTTAAGTGGCTGCTTGAATAGCGCTTATTTGCATATTGAAATTAAAAAAAAAATTAAAAGAAAAATTGCAGCAATAGCGCTTGTTAGTTAAGCGCTATACCAGTTGAAGCTTGTTTAGCGCTTCAATAAAACGCCATTTGATAAGTGTTACATGAGTAACTTGGATAGCGCTTCTAAAGCGCTATAGGACGATAGCGCTTCTAAAAGCGATAAGTGAGCTGATTCTGGGTTCACTTCAATAGCGCTTCTAAAGCGCTATGTTATTATTCTCTTAAATAGCGCTTACTAAGCGCTATTACAGTTTCAAAATTAAAATTTAATTAATAAAACTATTATTATTACTCCTAATAAGTTCAGGAAACCGCGCGCTTCATCTAATATTTCACAAAATCGCGCGCTTCTCAAAAATCCACAAAACCGCTGGTATTTCGCCGCTCGTTCTCAAAATCCACAAACCCACAGAATCGCTGAACAACTCCACAAAATCGCCTCTCGTTCTCAAAATCCACAAACCCACAAAATCGCTGAACAACTCCACATCGCCGATCGTTCTCAAACCCAAAACCGCCGCAAAATCGCTGAACA
>BQKN01000093.1:957054-982814 GCA_022839385.1 Asparagus kiusianus
CTCTCTCTCTCTCTCTCTCTCTCTCTCTCTCTCTCTCTCTCTCTCTCCATGATATTACTCTGATGATTTGAAATGGGTCTTAGGGGAGGGGGGATGTTAATTCCCTCCAAAATTTTCAACGGCGTCGACATCGACGGTGAAACTTTCCCGGCGTTTGTTCATGAGACAAAGAAAACTCCAATCATGAAGATAATGACGACGGTGATGACAAGTTGCATCGCCAACCCCCTTAAATTTACATATTTTTGTATTTTTTTTAAATTGATGACTTAAGATTAAAGTAGAGTATATAAATTTATATATTATTATTATTTCACTCTAATAAGTTTATTGTTAAGCTTATAAGTTGGTGGTGAAGGAAGATTACGTGTTGTTTTTGAATGTTAACAGGTTGGTTGTGAAGGATATACTTTGGTTGTGAAGGTGTTACGGGTTGTTTGCGGATATTACGAGTTGGTTGTGAATGTTACGTGTTTGTTGTGAAGGTTACGCGTTGGTTGTGAATGTTACATGTTGGTTGTGAAGGATACGCATTGGTTGTGAAGGATACGCATTGGTTGTGAATGTGTTACGAGTTGGTTTTGAAGGTTACAGGTTGGTTGTGAAGGTGTTATGGGTTGGTTGTGAATGTTACGCATTGGTTGTGAATGTTACGGGTTGGTTGTGAAGGTTACAGGTTGATTGCTAAAGTTACATGTTGGTTGTGAATGTTATGCATTGGTTGTGAATGTTACAGGTTGGTTGTGAAGGTTACAGGTTTATTGTTAAGGTTATAGGTTGGTTGTGAAGGTTACGAGTTTATTGTTAAGATTACGGGTTGGTTATGAATGTTACAAGTTGGTTGTGAACAGCGGAAATGAGTTGACTGTGAATGTTACATTCACAACCAACCCATAAGCTTAACAACAAACCTTAGCCTTAATAACCAACCTGTAACATTCACAACCTACGCGTATCCTTCACAACCAATCCGTAACCATCACAACCATATCCTTCACAACCAACCTGTATCCTTCACAACCAACCTCTAATATTCCCAACCAATGCGTATCCTTCACAACCAACCCGTATCATTCACAACAAACTCATATACTTCACAACGAACCCGTAACCTTCATAACAAATGCGTAACATTCACAACCAACGCGTAACACCTTCACAACCAACCCGTAACATTCAAAACCAACATGTAACATTCCTTCACCACCAACTCATAAGCTTAACAATAAAATTATTACAGTGAAATAACAATAATATAAAAATTTACATACTCTATTTTAATCTCAAGTCGTCGATTTCAAAAAATATTACCACAATATGTAAACTTAAGGTGGTTGGCGACGCAACTCCTCATCACCACCGTCTTCATGATCGGAGTTTTCTTCGCCTCATGAACTAACGTCGGAAAAGTGTCACCGCCGATGTCGACGCTATTGAGAAAATTTAGAGGGAACTAGAATAATCCCCCCCCCCCCCCCCCAAAAAAAAAAACCCATTTTAAATCATCATAGTAACATCATGAAAAAAAAGGGAGAGAGAGAGAGAGAGAAAGGGTATTATTGGATTCACACGTTTTAAACTCTTGAGTTTTGTGTTTTGGGGCTCAAGAAATTATGAGTTTGCTTTTGGGGGTTTTTGGAAGCGTTGAAAAAGTTTGGGAGGGGGTGGCATAGTTGTAAGGAAATTGAGGACTAGAAGCAATTTCCCCAAAAAATAATATTGATTGGTTAAAATAACTTAATTTGCAGTAACTAATCATAAAATATGTTTCTTTCTTTCTTTGTTTGTCTTAAAATATTCTTCTTACCTAACAAACGTTGGATTCATTACCGTTTTTGGTGTGGAAAACCTCTCAACCACCTTACCTATTTAACCAGGAAATGTGACAGAGATTTCCACGGAATATAAATTACGAGCTATGCCTTAGCTGTCGACATTTTCAAATAGGGTAAATTATAGTAAACCGCCAATATTTTCAGCATTTTGCATTAAACTCCCCAAAAGAGTTTAAAACTCCTACTAATTTCCAATAATTTTTTTTACAGAAAACCCTCAAAGCTAATCCTTTAATCCATGTGCGGTCAAATGATAAAATTACTTTCAATAGAATATTCTCAGAAAATCCCCAGTATTCTTAAAACTTTTTGGCACTTAACCCCCAAATCTGAACCCATGAATATTTTGACCTAAAAATTATGCAGAATTACAAATAGGGAAAAATGTGTCCAGGCCACAAAAGCAGAAACTTCATGTGACAATGCCCCTCATAATTTTTCCCATGTGGATCAGCCCCTTGAAGTGTGACACTTTGTACTGCAGCCCCTTTTTATCAATTATCACATGCCAGCTAAGCTAAAATTCCCAAACTATCCTTATCCTCTCTCCTCAATCTCTCTGACCCAGGAATCATATCATCTCTCTCTCTCTCATCTCCTCTCTCTCTCTCTCTCTCTCTCATCTCCTCTCTATCTCTCCCTCTCTCTCACCTCTCTCTAAAACTAAGAGCTTTCTCAAGCTCGTCGTCCTGGCCGAGACGCACAGAGCATTAATCTATTAGCTAGAAGAAGAAAAGAAAAAAAAGAAAAAAGAAAAAAAGAAAAAAGAAAGGTAAGGAGAAGTAGAGTAGAAAGGGAATGGAGAGAAATGCCGTAATTAAGAAAGAACGAAAATGTGTATTAATGTATCTCTATGAATGAAATTGCCACGGTGCCGCCGAGAGATATTCAAAGCAATATAACGAGAGGTAGAAAATGAGCCCAAATAAAAGGAAGATACCGTGTGATAGACAATATAAAGGGCTACACACCGGCGCAGACGGTAGTGAAAATGGAGACCGGAGGTGGCCGTAAAACACGCGCGAAGTTGGCACGGCGCTGCTATTTTCTTCTCGTTGCTGCCGTCGAGCGATGTTTCGGATGTTACCGAGAGAGATAGAGAATGAGTTAGAGCGTGATACAAATTGAAGGTGATAGGTAACATGTAGAGCTACTCACCAAAGAAGAAATCGGCGGAAACGGAGATTGGAGGTGATCAGAAAGTGCGTGCGAAGTCGGCACAAAACTATAGTTTTCTACAGTGCAATTTCTCGCCGTTCGGGTTTGTTTTTCGCTGTTCGGAGATTTTCGCCGCTGTCTGGGCTTACCGGAGGTGGGAGGAGGTTGCCGGGGTCGTCGGGGTGTCTCGGTGGGCTCCGTCGGAGGTAGGAGGAGCTTTTCTCCATTCCCAAAAGCCTAGAACTAAGATGAATTAGAGCTAGAACTAGCAAGATAGAAACTAGAACTGGGAGTATACAGCTAGAACTAGGGGAATAGAAGCTAGAGCTAACGTAGAAGAAAGAACTAGCAAGTGTACATGTAAAAAACCCTTGTTGGGTTTAGAACTAGTAAGATAGAAGCTAGAACTGGGGTATACAAGCTAGAACTAGGGGAATAGAAGCTAGAACTAACATAGAAGAAAGAACTAGCAAGTGTGCATGTAAAAAACCCTTGTTGGGTTTAGAACTAGCAAGATAGAAGCTAGAACTGGGGGTATACAAGCTAGAAATAGGAGAATAGAAGCTAGAACTAACGTAGAAGAAAGAACTAGCAAGTGTGTATATAAAAAACCATTGTTGGGTTTAGAACTAACAAGATAGAAGCTAGAACTGGGGGTATACAAGCTAGAACTAGGGGAATAGAAGCTAGAACTAACGTAGAACAAAGAACTAGCAAGTGTGTATGTAAAAAACCCTTGTTGGGTTTAGGACTAGCAAGATAGTAGCTAGAACTGGGGGTATACAAGCTAGAACTAGGGGAATAGAAGCTAGAACTAACGTAGAAGAAAGAATTAGCAAGTGTGCATGTAAAAAACCCTTGATGAGTTTAGAACTAGCAAGATAGAAGCTAGAACTGGGGTATACAAGCTAGAACTAGGGGAATAGAAGTTAGAACTAACGTAGAAGAAAGAACTAACAAGTATGCATGTAAAAAACCCTTGTTGGGTTTAGAACTAGCAAGATAGAACTTGTTAGACTTGCACACTTGCTAGTTCTTTCTTCTACGTTAGTTCTAGCTTCTATTCCCCTAGTTCTAACTTGAATACCCCCAGTTCTAGCTTCTATCTTGCTAGTTCTAAACCCAACAAGGTTTTTTTACATGCACACTTTCTAGTTCTTTCTTCTACGTTAGTTCTAGCTTCTATTCCCCTAGTTCTAGCTTGTATACCCCAGTTCTATCTTCTATATTGCTAGTTCTAAACCCAACAAGGGTTTTTTACATGCACACTTGCTAGTTCTTTCTTCTACGTTAGCTCTAGCTTCTATTCCCCTAGTTCTAGCGTGTATACCCCCAGTTCTAGCTTCTATCTTGTTAGTTCTAAATTCAACAAGGGTTTTTTACATGCACACTTGCTAGTTCTTTCTTCTACGTTAGTTCTAGCTTCTATTCCCCTAGTTCTAGCTTGTATACCCCCAGTTCTAGCTTCTATCTTGCTAGTTCTAAACCCAACAAGGGTTTTTTACATGCATACTTGCTAGTTCTTTCTTCTACGTTAGTTCTAGCTTCTATTCCCCTAGTTCTAGCTTGTATACCCACAGTTCTAGCTACTATCTTGCTAGTTCTAGCTAGTTCTAGCTCTAATTCATCTTAGTTCTAGGCTCTTGGGAACAGAGAAAAGCTCCTCCTACCTCCGACGGAGCCCATCGAGACACCCCGACGACCCCGGCAACGTCCTCCCACCTCTGGTAAGCCCAGACAGCGGCGAAAATCTCCGAACAGCGAAGAACAAACCCGAACGGCGAGAAATTGAACTGCAGAAAACTATAGTTTTGTGCCGACTTTGCACGCACTTTCTGATCACCTCCAATCTCCGTTTTCGCCGATTTCTTCTTTGGTGAGTAGCCCTACATGTTGCCTATCACCTCCAATTTGTATAACGTTCTAACTCATTCTCTATCTCTCTCGGTAACATCCGAAACATCGCTCGATGGCAGCAACGAGAAGAAAATAGCAGCGCCGTGCCGACTTCGCGCGTGTTTTACGGCCACCTCCGGTCTCCATTTTCACTACCGTCTGCGCCGGTGTGTAGCCCTTTATATTGTCTATCACACGGTATCTTCCTTTCATTTGGGCTCATTTTCTACCTCTCGTTATATTGCTTTGAATATCGCTCGGCGGCACCGTGGCAATTTCATTCATAGAGATACATTAATACACATTTTCGTTCTTTCTTAATTATGGCATTTCTCTCCATTTCCTTTCTACTCTACTTCTCCTTACCTTTTTTTTCTTTTCTTCTTCTAGCTAATAGATTAATGCTCTGTGCGTCTCGGCCAGGACGACGAGCTTGAGAAAGCTCTTAGTTTTAGAGAGAGGTGAGAGAGAGAGAGAGATAGAGAGGAGATGAGAGAGAGAGAGAGAGAGAGAGAGAGAAGATGAGAGAGAGAGATGATATGATTGCTGGGTCAGAGAGATTGAGGAGAGAGGATAAGGATAGTTTGAAAATTTTAGCTTAGCTGGCATGTGATAATTGATAAAAAGGGGCTGCAGTATAAAGTGTCACACTTCAAGGGGCTGATCCACATGGGGAAAATTATGAGGGGCCTTGTCACATGAAGTTTCTGATTTTTGGGCCTGGACGCCTTTTTCCCTTACAAATAATGCCTGAAGAATAATAAATTACAAAGATGCCCGTAGAATTTGGAAAATGCAAACATCTCGAACTGAAAATCTAAATTTGGCAAACATAACCCTTTGAACCTAAAAAATACATAAAACCCCTTCACCTTTAGTATTTTTCTTTTTTGTTCTTAGTTACTCCTAAAACATAAAATTTATTACACAAATTATATATTTTTAGGTGTTTCGGCACGTGAGAGTTCTCAAGAAGAGAGAGAAGAAGAATACATCCAAATGAAGGGAACCTAAAGACATTTCACATTGCATTAAGGCCTGCAAAAAAAAGCACAAATCAGGAATTATTGGGGCAAAAAATAAAGGAATTTAAATATGCTAAATAATAATAATTTATAATTAGATATAATAATAATCTGGGAATTTTAGATTTAAAGAATCAAATCAACCCAAACTAGAAACTTTCCTGTAATGAATAAAATATAAAATAAAAGAAAAGGCACAATTTATCAATGGCGACTTTTTAGAAGAAATTTCTTTAACTAAAACCAAATGAGGAAAAGTTTTATTGAAAAAAAATTACCGACTTGATCAATCCAAAGTACTTCACACTGAATTCAATCTTGCAATAAAAAGAGCCCGAAAATTGGAAATAGGAAGGACAGATAATCACAATAAGTAAAACAATAATAAAAATAATTTATACGTAAATCTAAGAAATTGTATGGGTATTTAGGAAAGCTTCGAAGAATCACAAACATTGAACAGAAGAAATTATAGTAAGGATTTGATGGCCCTTATCTTTTTCATGTAATTATCATTGTGAAAAAACTAAGACTAGAATCACGTATGTAAAGAAAAAGTCCAGTTAATAAATTTTCCGCGGAATTTTGATATATTGTTAAAATTTTAAATCAGGTCCAACTCACTTAGAACTTCGTAATTTTCAATAGCGGACTTAGTTATAGAATAGAATGCCATCCGATAATAAGATTTAACATTCTATATACGTATATATGTTTTACGCGAAACTTGCTTTTTAAAGACATTTGTATGTTTTCATTGTTAACGCAGAATGACAAGACTCTTAGCCAAAGAATATGGCAGGCTGCATTTAGTCCAGAGGTTTATTTAGATAGAGGACCAACTCTTGCTCAAATTCACAGAGGAGTAAGTAACATGTTTTGATCTATTTACCTTTCACGTTATGACATGATTACAGTTACATAGTTGTTTTATTACTTAAAATTGTAGGATATCATAGTTATCTCACAAGTCAAAATCCCGATTTATGACTGTGAACTCTGGGATAACTGTCTCTGACTCTTTGCATTTCATTACACAATCGATTTGAATATATCTTGGAGCTAGCCAAGGGAACCTCTCGGTTAGTGTCGGGTGTAGAGACAAACCGTCAGGCGAGCTTGAAAGCGAGGTCGACGACTTCAGGCGAGGTCAGGTGAGCTCCTCAGGCGAGACAAGCTTTGCAGGCGAGGTCGAGGCGACCTTCAGGCGAGCTCAAGTCGACGATGCAGGCAAGGTTGAACTCGAGGTTGAGATTCAGGCGAGGTCTCAACGAGAAGCAGAAGAGCTCCAAGCTCTACAGGCGAGCTTAAACGGGCGTGCTTCAGGCGAGGTTGAGGCGCAGGCCGGCGAGCTCGTGCGCACGCCCCACGCTGGCGAGGTTGAAGAAAAAGGCTAGCGACAGGCTGTCGCTAGCTGGCACTAGGGTTTTTCTATAAAAGGGAAACTTAGAGTCCGAGATCTCTGGGCTTCCTCTCTCTCTCTCTCTCACGTTTTTTCTCAAAGTTCTAGCGACGACGAACATTAAAACTCATCTCAAGCTTTTCCCAAAAGCCTGTAGCGGTGGTCCCCTTCTTCTCCTGTTTTTCTCAGCGTTCAGCGGTGTTTCTGAAGGAGATTTAAGAGGGGGAATCTTCACTGTAGCTACAATATTGATTTGTATTTATATCTCAAGTTTGAGATATGCTATTACATTGTGATTTCTTTGATTAATAAGAAATTAATTGTGTGGCTCCAGAGGACGTAGGCAAGTTTACTGAACCTCGCAAATCTTGATATACTTTTTTCTATTGCGTTTTCTTGCTGTTTTTGGGGTTTAACGTAGCCCCCGGTATTTTCCAATAACTGGTATCAGAGCCTGAAATGATCTAGAGGAAGTCAAATTCAAGTGGGAGCAATGACCGCAGATGAAGGAAATGTGAGATTAGAAAAGTTTGATAGAACAGATTTTGGATTTTAGAAGATGTAGATAGAGAATTATCAGTACCAAAAAATCTGTATCAACCCCTTGTAGGGAAGAAACCAGAGTCTATGAAGGAAGATGAGTGTAACTTTCTAGACAGACAAACACTCGGAGTTATCAGATTAACACTAACTCGCAATGTTACATTCAACATAGCGAAGAAAAAGACCACGTCGGGTCTTATGGTAGCACTCTTAAATATGTATGAGAAGCCATCAGCCACAAATAAAGTTCATTTGATTAGGCGGTTATTCAACCTAAAAATGGCGGAAGGTGCGTCAGTAGCACAACACCTCAATGAACTCAACACAGTCACAACCCAATTGAGTTCAGTTGAAATTGAGTTTGATGAGAAAGTTCGAGTGTTGATCCCTTTGTCTTCTCTACCAGAAAGCTAGAATGCTATAGTCATGATTTGTGAGTAGCTCATCAGGAAGTAACAAGTTAAAGTTCAATGACGTCCGTGATCTGGTTCTCAGTGAGGAGATCCTATGGAGAGAGTCGGGTGAAGCTACAACCTCTTCAATATTGCATACAGAGTCAAGAGTTAGAAATTCAACCAGAGGGAACAGACTAGGCAAATCAAACTAAAGAGGTAGATCAAAGGATAGGAGGTCCAAGTCAAGGAATCCAAGTAATAGCTCGAAGACTATCGAGTGTTAGAATTGTGAAAACACCAAGCACTACAAGAATCAATGCAAGAGTGTATAGAAGGAGAAGGAGGTGAAGGCAGAGGTGAATGTCACTTCCACCTCAGGAGGAGACGACACATTGATATGCTCTTTGGAGAGCAAGGAAGAGTCTTGGGTGTTAGACTCTGGAGCATCGTTCCATGCTACTTCTCAGAAAGAATTCTTCAAGAAATATATCCCCAAAAATCTTAGATATGTATACCTTGGTGATGATTAACCGTGTGCTATTGTGGGCAAATGTGTAGTAAAAATTAAGTTGAACGAGTCAATATGGGAGCTAAAGGATGTCAGGTATATTCCCGATCTGAGAAAGAACTTAATATCCATAGGTCAGTTGGCTGTTGAAGTCTACACTATGACCTTCCATAGAGATGATTGAAAGATCTCAAAAGGCACAATGACGATTGCCTGAGGTAAGAAGACTAGTACCCTATATATGACAGTAGGTGCACGCTATTTGATCTCAATTGCAGCAGGCAATGAGACTTCAAATTTATGGCACCAGAGACTCGGCCATATGAGTGAGAAGGGTATGAAGATTATGTACACAAAGGGAAAACTCTTAGGTCTAGAATCAGTGGAGATAAACATGTGTGAAGATTGCATATTTGGAAAGTAGAACAGAGTTAGCTTTCAGACAAATGGCAGAACTCCAAAGAAGGAGAAGCTGGAGCTCATTCACTTAGATGTGTGGGGACCAACTACCACCTCATCCATTAATGAGAAATACTACTTCATGACTTTTATTGATGATCACTCTCAGAAAGTGTGGGTCTACTTTCTGAAGCATAAGTCAGAAGTATTTGAGGCTTTCAGGAGATGGAAAGCCATGGTCAAGAATGAGACCGGTCTGAGAATAAAGAAACTTAGGACCGACAATGGTGGTGAGTGTGAAGACACCAGATTCAAAAAGTTTTGCTATGAGCACGGGATCAGAATAGAGAGAACCGTGCAACACAATGGTGTAGCTGAGAGGATGAACAGAACGTTGACAAAGAGAGCCAGAGGCATCCGTATATATTCAGGTCTACTAAAGCAGTTCAAGACATAAGAAGTTAACACAACAGATTACTTGATCAACCGAGGTCTATCGGTTCCATTGAGCACAGAATACCAGAGGAGGTATGGTGCAGAAAAGAGGTAAAACTCTCACATCTCAAAGTTTCCGGTTGTGTAGCTTATGTACATATTAGTGATCAAGATAGGAATAAACTTGATCCCAAGTCCAAGAAATGCACTTGCATCGGCTATGGTGAAGATGAGTTCAACTACCACATTTGGGACAACAAAAATAAGAAAATGATCCGCAACAGAGATGTGATATTCAACGAGAAGGTGATGTATAAGGACATGCACAAGATAGATACCTTTGACTCAGAGGAGTGCGAGTCAAAATTTGTAGATGCAGATGATGTCCCAGGCGACCTCTTGAAAGAACCAAATACAGCATGTCCTCAGCCAGAAGAGCCTGTTGGATAGAAAGTTGCGCAGGAGCCCGACGCACCAGCTCTGATATTGAGAAGATCTTCTTAGCCTCCTATGCCCAACAGGAGATATATGAACTATCTGTTGCTGACAGATGGAGGGGAGCCTAAAATCTATGATGAAACTTGTCAGAGTAGAGATGCGAGCAAGTGGGAGCTTGCCATAAAAGATGAGATGAAGTCTCTCATCTCAAACCAGACGTGGGAACTAGCTGGGTTGCCCACGGGTAAGAAGGCACTCCACAACAAATGGGTTTACAGAGTAAAATAGGAGTAGGATGGCTTCAAAAGATATAAAGCCTGGCTAGTTATCAAAGGATTCTAGTAGAAGAAAGGAATTGACTACACCGATATTTTTGCTCATGTTGTGAAGCTCAATACTATCAGGATAATGATGAGTATTGTAGCTATTTAAGATCTTCATCTTGAGTAGTTAGATGTGAAGATGACGTTTCTTCACAGAGATCTAGAAGAGGATATATACATACACCAGCCAGAAGGTTTCTCAGAAGAAAAGAAGAAAAACCTGGTGTGTAGACTCAAGAAGAGCTTATATGACCTGAAACAAGCCCCAAGGCAGTAAGTACAGGAAGTTTGATGGCTTCATGCACAAGGAAGGTTTTCAGAAGTGCAATGTCGACTATTGTTGCTACTTCAAAAGATATCAGTCTAGTTATATCATCTTACTATTATATGTTGATGATATGTTGGTTACAGGTGTAGATATGGAGGATATCAGGAGTTTGAAGCAGCAATTGTCAAAGGAGTTTGACATGAAAGACTTGGGTCGAACAAAAAAGATCATTGAAATGTAAATCACGAGAGATAATAAGAGAGATCTCTTACAGTTATCTCAGATAGTACATCAATTGTGTTTTATAGAGATTCAACATCGGCAATGCTAAGCCAGTCAGCACACCCTTGGCCAACCATTTTCGCTTATCAAAGGATCAATCTCCTTAGTCAGATGAAGAGAAAGAGAGTATGGCTAAGGTTTCTTATGCCTCAGCCTAATGCAATGGTCTGTACAAGATCAGACATTAGCCATACAGTGGGAGTGGTCAACCGGTTCATGTCGAATCCAGAAAAAGCTCATTAGGAAGCGGTCAAGTGGATTCTGAGGTATCTACGAGGCACTACACAGAAATATTTGTACTTTGGTAAGGGAGAGATGGAAGTGCAAGGGTACATAGATGCAGCCTTCGGAGGTGAAGTCGATCACCGAAGAAGCACCACCGGCTATGTATTTGTGTGTGGTAAAAGTTGATATCTTCATTGTATAACTCATTACAACTTCGATCGTTACAACAAGTTCAAAAAGATCGGTCGTTTTATAAGACCTTTACACAATAAAAATAAAAATTATAACTCTCGTCAAATAACACAACGGGTGTTTATCTCCCGCTGCTTGCGTGGGATCTTGGCCTATGACGGGGACGTTGATATCCGTGGACCATCAAATGATCAGATTAGATCGGAGCTTCCTTGATTCATGAAGGAATCAAGAAACTAAAGTAGTTATCTCAGCAACGGTAAGATAACCACTCTTCTCGAGATCACCGTAATGGGGCGATCTCAAGGAAGGAACCGGGAAGTATAGATCTGACAAGCTCATCTTCTTTATGCTGACGAACTCGATCCGATCTCTCCTTCTCCTCTCTGAAATTCGTGACTCTTCAGTCCTCAATTCGGCAGGGCTTCGCCGACGTTCAAGAATTCCAGATCTTAAAAAATAAAGGCCCTGGGGCTGTATTTATAGGCTTCAGGACCCCTGTTTTTGGATAATAACGGTCGATTCCCTCTTATTCTCAGCTGTAACCACTTAACCAAGTTCTTAGATTATATTCTATCAGTTGAAACAAATTCAGGTGGTTAAAGACCAAAAACATCCTCAAACTACCATAACCAGATTTTCGGGTCTGCGGACACCCGTGGGTGTCTCGGCCAAGCTTGGGCCTGGACTTGGTTTTGTGATTCTAACTGTTTCCACCATATCTTCATCGTCCGAACTTGGAATTATGTGGAAGATGCGTTGGGAAGCTAATAAGGAGATCTATAAGCTCACATGGTTGAATCACATGTCGAATAAATAGGATACGAGGGTCGATTCACCTTTCGTAAGCGACGCGGGGCTCCCGATCAGTTCGTTTCCTCGTTGTTCTGCAGTTCTGTTGCTTCACATAGTTTGTTGACTTACTGCATGTGTTTGTCGTCATTAAATGAGCTTTTGTAACTCTAATAGAGATGTTCATCATCTTCTCTCCATCTCAAGCCGTGCGTGGGGACCTATAGGTAATTTTGGACGCCTACAGATACCCCCTCCAAAGTATTTCAGTCTCGTTTCTTTTATAGATGAGCCTAAAATACTTTGGATATAATCGGTCCAACCTTCAGTCAGTGTAAAAGGACCTATTGTTAGCTTTAATTCTTAACTCCTTCGATTTTTAATTTATTCGATATTTTGACGAATAGGTGAAGTTTTCTCGACGCTGCGTTTATCGTCTGGCCGTTGTCGAAATCTTAAGTCAAAACTGGTGAGTTGATTTTGGCTCGTATCGTCGAGTTAACTTTGAACTGACGGTCTTCATCATGATATATTGACTTGCGTTACTTTCATCGCAACACGTTGACTGGCGTTGACCTAGGGTTACGCGTTGACCAGCATTGACCTAGGGTTTCAGATCGCCTGATGTTGACTTTTTCATCACAACATGCTGACTAGCGTTGACCTAGGGTTACACGTTGACCAGCATTGACCTAGGGTTTCGGATTGCCCAGCGTTGACACAGTTTATACTCATACATTTGCTGGAGTATACACAGTTTAAGCTCTTAAGATATTGGCGTATAACGGTCCCAATAGTTGGGACTGCAGGACCAACTGTTAAAGTTGATTCATCTGCAGATATGGATCTTATCCCGAAGTCATTGGATGCTCAAGTCACGAGACCAACTAATGAAGCTGATCCGTCAATGACTTGCATTTATAGAATTTGTGGCAAATTCTCAGCCATCATTGGGTTTGATTAGCCTTTACCGACTATCATTTGAGTCGGGCTAGTATGCGAATTGTTTAAGTCCGTTCCGCATGTAACGTTGTGCTGAAAGAGTTAACTCTTTTAGTGCTACGATATTAAATACATAGACTTCATATTTCTTACGGGAATAGACTACCCGGCAACGCGTGTTAGGCGTTGACTTATCCCTTCTTAGGATTCGGGATAAAAGTCTCCAGACTTGGATTCTGGTGTCGTCTTCAATCGGTAAAAGACTAAACCGGTAATGCGTGTTAGGCGTTAACTTATCCCTACTTAGGATTCGGGATAAAACTCCCCGCCGTGTAAGGCACGGATTATGGAGTTGAAGGATGGTGTCGAAAAATAGGAGAGGAAGAATTTTATATTCTATCTCCCAAAACTAAAGAGGAAGAATTTTATATTCTATCTCCAGTTGCTAAGGAAACTTGAAGTGGGATCTCCACCCTAAGAATCCGGAAAAGTAAAACTAGGAGTGGGATCTCCACTCCGAGAATCAGAAAGATTCAAGCAACCCTAACTTTTATAGGATTGGTTGCTTAATCCAAGAAAAGAGTTCCTCATTTATTAAGGTGAAATTTCGATATCGGCCCTAACTTTTATAGGTTTGGCCGAATGGGAAAATGTGAAAGTCTTTCGTTTATCGAAAGGGGCATTCTGGTCTTGGTCCTAACTATCTATAGGTTTGACCAAGTGAGGTTGGAGGCAATCCTAACTTTTATAGATTTGATTGCTCAAATTGAAAGTGGACATCTCGTTCATGGAAGGAATCAAGAGGGGATTTTGGTTATGGTCCTAACTGTTTAAATGTTTGACCAAGAAGGGAATTTGAGACGACCCTAACTGTTTAAGGGTTTAATCATTCAATTTGTGGACCTCTCGTTCATGGAAGGAATCGAGAGGGGATTTTGGTTGTGGTCCTAACTGTTTAAAGGTTTGACCAAGATGGAAATTTGAGACGACCCTAACTGTTTAAAAATTTGATCGTTCAAGTTGTGGACCTCTCGTTCATGAAAGAAATCGAGAGGGGATTTTGGTTGTGGTCCTAACTGTTTAAAGGTTTGACCAAGATGGAAATTTAAGATGACCCTAACTATTTAAAGGTTTGATCGTTCAATTTGTGGACCTCTCGTTCTTGGAAGGAATCGAGAGAGGATTTTGGTTGTGGTCCTAATTGTTTAAAGGTTTGACCAAGATAGGAATTTGAGACGACCCTAACTGTTTAAAGGTTTGATTGTTCAATTTGTGGACCTCTCGCTCATGGAAGGAATCGAGAGGGGATTTTAGTTATGGTCCTACTGTTTAAAGGTTTGACCAAGTAGACGTGAGAGTGGGAGTACAAATCACAGTGTGAGTGTTGACTTGTACAATTCACTCAGAGGGGGTTCTTGGTGTTAAGTGACAAATACTTAACACGGAGGGGTTTGATAATCGTCAATGATCAGGAGATTAAAATTCTAAATGCTATGTCCGGACTCTAACAATGAGAATGTTGAGTGCACAGATGTAGCGGGAGTTTGAGTGGGAGTTTCTTATTCATCACCTTCTTGTAGTGACTAGGTTATCCCTAAGAATACACTATATAGAATTCTCTCGGAAACTTCCCGTTACATAAATTATCCACCCCCAGCTTTCTTCACGAAACTGGGTCTAACATTATACTCAGTTGTATGACCGGGTTATCCTTAAGAATACCAGGCATGGCACTCTCTAGGAACTTTTCGTGAAAGAAAGGAAATAGTTTAGACTCGTATACCTATTGGAGTGCCAGGGAGAAGTTTAACCTCTTATACCGGTTGGAGGATTGAGAAGCAGTTTATACTCGTATACTCTTCGGAGTGGGTGCACCGTCATTTGGCTTATTCTAGCTTTATGGCGCCAGAGTCAATTACAGCTTGAATCTTGTTCTTTAGATCGAAACAAATCTCAGTAGGATGGAGAACCCTCCTGTGGTACACACAATAGTTTGGATCCGTAACCCTCTTAGCTCCCTCCTGATCTTTAATAGGTGGTTGCTCAATCTCACCATTATTTAGGAGGTACTCAAAAATATCCGGAACTTCCTCATCCTTGAAAGAGTATTCTTTTTGGAGTATTTTGAGGTTGTTGTTGTGACGTCTGATTATTATCACTAGCAACCACAAGCATTGACTGCTGACTTCATTCGATCTTCTTCCTTCTGAGGAAGCGTTCGGCTTGTTCGCTGCGCATCTTTGAATCTTTCCAAGTCTTGGACGTGTTTAATCCCATAACTCCCAGCACGTCTAAAGAAAGGTTGTTGTGGCAAGTTTGTAGGATGAATTCCTCCGTGATCGGATCTCGACAATTTATCGCCTTGTTCCGGAAGCGTTTAACAAAGTCGACGACTATTTCTCCATATTTTTTGCTTCTCATCGAAGAGTGTCTTGATGGATACCTCAGCGTCATCATCAAAGAAGTTGCCGAGGAATGAGCTCTCTATATCATCCCAGCTGTTGATGCTTCCAGGCTTGAGACAGTGGTACCAATCGAAGGCAGGCCCGCGAAGGGAACCAACGAATAACCGAGCCATCAATGGTTTATTACCGGATATCATGCCCAAGTAGGACTTGAAGTAGATCAAATGTTGAGTGGGAGAGCCCTTCCCATCGAACGGTATGAAGTTGATCAGCTTGAATTTGGTCGGATACGAGATCAACTCCCACTCTCTCGGGTAAGGACACGGAATGCCGGTCTTCTTTACTTCTCAAGCTGACATCAGAGCGTTGATTTTGCTCTCGAGATCCTTCATCTTTTCGTCCTTGTCTGTATCATGCTTTGGATGGTTTCTGAGAGAAACAATGGGACCACCCCAGCGTTGTTATCTTCAGTTGGACCACCCCCAGCGTTATTGTTGTCGGGAGGGATATCATTGTTGATAGTCTCATCCGGTTCTGGATCACTATCTATTGTATTGACTTGTTCTACTACAACGTTGCAATGATTGGATTCACCAATCTGTCTTGATAAAGCTTGAAGTTGCAGGTCATGAAACTCCCTCATCCATTGTATGTTCAGTTCTATTTCAACCTTAAAACTCTTCTTTCTGCTTAGCGAGAGCGTTTTCGATCTTCTGAGTTATTTGGTCAGGAGTGATGGTGAGCGCTTCACGGGATTGCCCTGGGCTAGATACAGTAGCGTTTGAAGCAATTGCGGAGCAAGCGTCTGACGCTTCGTCATCTGAGGATAATCCTTTATTCATTCTTTGATAATCCCTGCGTCTAGTGGTTCTCGATCGTAAACGGGTCAGACAATGCGATATGAGGGGATCAGAATTAGAAGGTCGAATCGACTTTCCCTTATCAACCATATTAATGGTGACCGCGGATTGTTTAGGTCCTACAGCTTTTAGCTGGAGCCGATACATTAATTGAGCTATTCCCGAATTGACTCTTCTTCCTGGAGAAAAGTTAGCGCTAGAACCGCTTGAAACCATCGTAGACTTTTCCTCATTGACCATGTTAATGGTAACTTCTTGGAATTTGTCATCTCGAACGATCGATCTTCTTTTGTGAAAACGTCTTGATTTGGGTTTCGACGTTTCAGAGGAAAGCCTTTGGAACACCGAGACCTTCTGTGGAGCGGTCTGGGGACAGCTACACGCTGATAATACTATCCTGATAAGTTTGGTACACGGACAGTGAGTGTCTGCTTCTTGTGTATTTTTCTTTCGAGGTTTATTCGTACCCCCAGCCTAATAGTACAACTCATCGGCATTATGCCCGGAGCAATCTTTCGGCTGTTTACATGAATTCTTAGGTATAACGCGTTCGTCTGTCTGACACGTTTTCTTCTAAGTAAACAATACCTTGTTGTCATCTGCAGAAGTCACTCGTTTGGAATCACACTTTTCTGAGGGTAAAACCTTAACGGGCTCCTGGCCTTCTGTACGTACCCCTAAGCGGGCGGTTACAAGAATCAACATGTTAGGAGGTCGCGTACGACCCCCAGTCTGGATGTTTTCTCGGGGTTCCTTCAACGGTCCCGAGCGTTCCTTAATAGGCGCTCTGCCTCGATCTTCAGGTAGAGAACCAAGGCGATCCTTCAATAGAATTCTAACTCTGGAGAGATCCACACCGTTGTAGGGTTCCACCGGAGACGTGGGAGCGGAAGGAGCGGGATCCGAAGTTAACGAAGGCTAGGGAGCAACGTCGTCTGCTTTTGCCTTAGGCGTTGATTTAGCCTTTGGCATCTAAATTTGTTTGGATCTCGGCGATCTCTTAACCACCTCTTCCTTTTGCATTTCTTGTGCATTTCACACCAGGATCTGGGCATGTGCAAGAAGTATGTGACGCTTCTGAATGCGCTCCTCAAGAATGGAACAGTTCTGTTTGACACGAACCCATTCGTTAGTAGGTGGTTGGGAGGAGGTTCCCAACGCTTGCTACTGGAACACTTGGCACCTTCTGAGTTTCAGATCCGCATCATAGCAAATCCCGTCAATAGGCTTCAAAGACTTGGCAAATTGGCGCGCGAGATGTTGACGACGCCTTTTACGAGCCCTCTTCGTTAGCACTGGTGCACTTTCAACGGACAACTCTTTGACTTTCGAGGAGTTATCACGAACGTTGGATCTGGTTTCTTTGGAGGCCGGAGAGGGGTCTTCCACTGCATTCGGGTTCAGATCATTAGCCCTGGTCTTCGGATCTGAAGGTACGTTCTTCGCAGCAGTGGTTTTCCTACGTTTGCAAGAAGAAGATCTAGAGGAGGAGGAGGAAATATATTCCTCGAATTTTTGCTGGTTGAATTCGTATGCGACCTCTTCGAACACCGAGATCTTGATCGTTGGCTGTGGCATGATAGCCTCGGCAGCGAGGCTGTAGGCTCCCACTTGTAGGATCTGAAATAGATACACTTGAACACTAAGGGGGGGGTGAATAGTGTTCTTTTAAAATTTATGCAAAGTATGTTATAAATTGCAAAGAAAAATGGCAATCTCAAAAATTCACAATCACAAACACAAGGATTTATACTGGTTCCACCAAACTGGTGTACATCCAGTCCCCAAGCAAATCCCGCTTAAGAGTTTCTACTATAATTTTGAATAAACTTACAAAATCAAACGCAAACCTGACCAATTTGCAAGTCCCTGTAAATTACAACACCAATTGACAAACACCTTACCAATTTGAACATCAATCTCTAAACCAAGAGATCAACCCTCTCAAACCCGAGAGAAATTCTTTTTGAAGCAAGAACACAATTGATCCTATAAGCCTTGAATGTGTAGTGAAGTACAGCAGTGGCTTAGGATTCTTTTAACCTCTGTAAATTGCCTAAACAATAGGTTTTTGAATAATGTTCAGAGGCAATTTCAGAAACTTCTCTTTTTCTCAAAATCTGAATATTTTTCACTTGAAAAATTGCACAAAGATCAAAGCTTATGGGTATGTATGTCTCTACAATTTTTTTGAACAAATAACCTATTTATAGCCCTTGAAAAGATAAATTTTTGAACTTTAAAAACGTTTAAAAACGGCTATAAACAGTCATAAATTCAAACTTTAAAATCTGGAAAAACTGTATCTGTAGTCGACTACAATAGACATTAGTCGACTACACTGAGTTCAAACAGACTCTGTGTATTTAGAAATTTTCTCAGTAGTCGACTACAATGCTCATTAGTCGACTACACTGTATTTTGATAGAAACTGATAAAATGAAATTTACGTTCAGTAGTCGACTATAATGTTGATTAGTCGACTATACTGTAAAAAGACAGAAACTTATGTTTCTATAAAACACCTGAGTAGTTGACTACAATCTACATTAGTCGACTATACTGTAAAATAACAGAAACATATATTTAAGTTTTATACATGAGTAGTCGACTACTATTCTAATTAGTCGACTACTAAGAATAAAAATTATAAACTAAACTTATTTTATAAACAAGTTTTAACTATAATTCTAATGATTAACATAGGGGATTTCTATAGTTAACCAACACACTAAGCCTGTGTTAGTGTGTTCTAATATTGTGTGTGTGTGCGTGTGTGTGATCAAGGCTTGTACAAAAATTCTAAGTAAAAAAAATATAAAATACATTATCTCATCTGTTCTTCATTTTCTTCACTTCATAATGCCTTGAAAACATCTTGCACTTGTTCTTATTCTGATATTGAAATCTGCATATAAAAGTTAGTGCACACACTGTATAAATTGTTATCATCAAAATACTATCATGGAGATATGATATTCAACATTCTCCCCCATTTTGATGATAACAAATAATTTATGCCTAAGTATATATTTTATAATCAGATTAAAATATAATGAAATAACCATACTTACTCCCCCTGCATATATGCAAATATGAGTCAAATATAAGTCTATAACAATTCATAACAATACTTACATTAAAGTACTATTTCTCCCCCTTTGTTATCAACAAAAAGAGGAAAAACATCTATGCTAAACATGTCATTATTTCTTCAACATGAGCTAAAACTTCAAACAAATCATCCAGATTATGAACATAGTCCATAACTTCACCCATCCAAATAGGTAGGCAAAGACTTGCCATAAAGACCAAAAGTTCCACAATGTTCATCACCATGATCTGTTTAAAATATATAGCACATGCTTATCTAACCAAACATTATCATAGATAATAAAAACACACATTCAACATAAGTGACATAGTAGCAACATAAATAACATATTACATAAGTCTTAACGACTCACAACCACATAGTTTTTGAAACTTAAACAGAATAACATAATTGTTTTGAAACTTAACATAAAAAACATCTTAAGGTGCTGGAGGAGGTTACTGTCCTTGAAAATATGCATTAAGCTTTGTGTCCAAGTCTTCAAACTTCTTGATTAACTCTTCTTGATTACTAATGATATATGAGTTCTGGGAATAAAGAGCTCTTTGACCAGTTTCAAGTTCAAGAATACGTGCACTTAAAGTGTTGTATTGCACGTCTGAAAAGCATGAGGGTTCTGTAGGAAATGGTGGTGGTTGACTTGAAGAAGCTCCTGCTTGAGTTGAAGATTGTGGAATTTCTTCTTGATGAGGTTCAGGTTCATTTTGAGGATTATGTTCTTGAATTTCAAAATTAGTCAATTTCATCCTAGTTAGGGCATTGGAATTAAAGAATTCAATGGAACGGACAACAGAATTTTCAGATTGGAGATCCACATGAAATTTATCAAAGATTTTTGTTAGGAATGCACCATAAGGAAGAAATCCTCTTGGAATAGTCAGAAGATTGTCAAAGTAAACTTCAGCCCAATTAACTTGAATATTTCACATTATAGCATATAGAGCTTTTGCTAAATCTAGGGAAATGAAATGAAAACTCCCAGTTTTTGGAAACAACTAATAAATCAGGACTTTTTAAATAGATGATGATTTCATCATTGACAGAAGTATGGGTTTGCTTAGCTTTCTTAGATCTAGACATGATTAGATAGATAAATAACAAAGATATAAAGATCAAGTTTAGAAACAATACCCCAAACTATTGAAACCCTAGATTAGTCGACTAGATCCTAGAGTAGTCGACTACTGTTCTTGACTAGTTGACAGATTTGAAAGAGAATTGAAGAAATTGAAAAAAAATTAAGAATAATGAAGATGCCCTAACTTGGATTCGTTGATACTGAAGAGGGGAAGATGAGGTTTCGGTTTTGGGTAGAGATAGTGGGTAGTTTTTGATTTTTACTTTATCTTTTAAGAAGAAAATACAATGTATGGTTGATATTTGATAGTAAATTGAGTGTAGGGTTAAGATTTAATCTTAAATGTGTGGTTAGGATTGATAGAGATGAAAATCTATGGTTGAGATGAGTTTTACTTAACTGAAATGGGTATTGGATATTGGGTTTTGGGTAAATATCCAATAAGATTTTAAACCTGTAAAACTGAAAAATCAGGATCAGTTGTCGACTAATAGTAAAAGTAGTCAACTACACTGTAATCGACAGAAAGATGATTTTCAGTTTTTAACTCAGAGTATCATGAATAGTATCAATTATATCATCATCATTATTTAATATAATAGGTGTTTTTGAAAAAAATTCATCAAAACAAACATGTAAAGATTCTTCAATAACTAGTGTTCTTTTGTTATATATTCTATATGCTTTACTATGATTAGAATATCCAACAAAAATTCCTTCATCGGATTTAGAATCAAATTTATCTAAGTTATCTTTTGTGTTTAAGATAAAACATTTACAACAAAAAACTTTAAAGTAAGATACTTTAGGATTTTGTTATAAAATAATTCATAAGAGGTTTTCTTTAAAATAGGTCTTAATAAAACTCTATTTAATACATAACAAGCTGTTGATACGGCTTCTGCCTAAAAATATTTTGGTAAATTACTATCACATAACATGGTCCTAGCACATTCTTGTAAAGTTTTATTTTTCTTTCTACAACTCTATTTTGTGGAGCAGCACGAGGAAAAGAAAAAGTATGTGATATACCATATTTGTCACAATAATTTGCAAATAATTCATTTTTAAATTCACCTCCATGATCACTACGTATAGAGATAATAGAAGTATATTTTTTATTTTGAATTCTTTTGCAAAATATAGAAAATTCATTAAAAACATCATTTTTATGTTTAAGAAAAATTACCCATGTGAATCTAGAATAATCATCAACAAGAACAAATGCATATCTACTTCTATTTAAAGATGCTACTCTAGATGGACCAAAAAGATCAATGTGAATTAATTCTAATGGTCTATTTGTAGATATTACATTTTTAGATTTAAAAGAAGATTTGTGCATTTTTCCTTGTTGACATGCATCACAAAAATTATTTTTAAAAGACATCTTAGGTAAACCATTTACTGAGTCATTTTTAGAAATCTTTGACATATGTTTAAAATTAACATGTCCAAAACGTTTATGCCATAAAATAGAATCATTAGATGATGCAATAAGACAATGTTCATTTGAAATATTTTTCATAGATAAGACATATATGTTATTCTTTCTATGACCTTTAAAAATAATAGTTATTAAATCAATATCATAAATTAAACATGATTCTTTTTCAAAAATAATTAAAACCTTTATCACAAAGTTGACTAATACTAAGTAAATTATCTTTAAGACCATCAACTAATAAAACATTATCAATGATAGGTTTGTTTGGATTACCGACAGATCCAATACCGATGACTTTTCCTTTATTGTTATCTCCAAAAGTAATAGTACCACCATCCTTGTTTTGAAAAGATGACAACAATTGTATGTTTCCAGTCATATGTTTGGAGCAACCACTATCCAAAATTCACCTATCTTTCTTGGGTACCTGAAATAATAAACATTTATATTTTGGTACCCATACTATGTTGGGTCCTTTAAATTAGCCTTTAGGAAACCAAACCCAAGATGAGTTTGATTTGACTAAATAGTTAGATGATAAACAAATATTTTTAATAAAATCAGAAATATAAAAATTCTTATGTAAAGAAGATAATTCTTTTGGAACCCAAATTGAAAAGAATTTTGATTTCTTTTTACACAAATTTTTATTTCTATATTCATACAAATCACAAGAAGGTTTCACAAAAATTGTTTTCTTTGATTTATTTTTATTAATTTGAAAACCTAATCCTTTTGTCTTTTGTGATTCTTTTTTAAAAGAAAGAATGTTATTGAGATTTTCTTTACCTTTATTAAATTTGCTTACATTTAAACATATATCTTCATATCTTGATTTAAAAGAAGAAATATCTTTATCTAAACTATTAATACGAATATTTAAATTATTACATTCTAATTTTAAATAATTATTCTCATTAGATAAACATTCATTTTCTTTAAGTAAAGAAAAATTTTCTTCTTTTAATTCAATTATTTGAGAATTAGAAAAAGTAGAGGAATTTAAATCAGAAATTTATTCAAGTAATCTTTTATTTTCACCTTTAAGAAAATTATGTGATGTCTTTAATCTCACAAATGTTTCATATAATTCATTGAAAGCATCTAAAAGTTCTTCATTATCACTTACTTCATCTTGTGCCATGAAACACATGTGAGCACTTTCCTTTTCTTCAATTTCTTCATCTGAAGATGATTCATCACTATCATCCCAAGTGACTGCCATTGCTTTCCTTTTCTTGTTATTTTGAATGTTGTTGAAGTTGTTGAAATAACTTAATTTTTGTTTATTCTTCAACATTGGACAATCTTTCTTCATATAACCTGGTTTATTACACTTAAAACAAAGAGGGTTATTTAAAATTGAATTCTTAGATTTAAAATTACCTTGTTTTATAAATTTCTGAAATTTTTGTGCAAACACGCCCATTTCTTCATCATCATCATCTGAATCTTCTTTATCGGAAATAGAATTGAATGCAAGAACTTTCTTGTTCTTTGTTTCTTCATCATTCTTTCTATCTTCAATTTGAACTTCATATGCCATAAGATTACCAATAAGATTTTCAACCGTAAGAGTTGACAAATCATTGGCTTCTTCAATAGCGGTAACTTTCTTTTCCCATTGTGGAGTAAAAAATTCTTATCATCTCCACTTGTGTATATATTTTTCCAAGACCAATGAGAGAATTTGTGATGTCGGTGAATCTTGTGAACATTTCTCCAATAGTCTCATTTTCCTTCATCTTGAACAATTCAAATCTGTGCACAAGAACAGAAATTTTAGATTCTTTAACTTTATTTATACCTTCATGAGTTACCTCAAGTGTATGCCAAATATCGTATGCGGATGTGGCCGTTGACACTCTATTAAACTCATTCTTGTCAAGTGCACAAAATAATGCATTCATTGCTTTTGAATCCAAATTTACATTATTTCTTTGAGAAGTAGTCCATTCTGCAAAAGGAGTTGTTGGCTTCTCATATTTTGTTTCCACGACGTTCCAAAGTTCGTAGCCAATTGATTGAAGGTAAATCTTCATTCTGCACTTCCAATAGTTGTAGTTCAATCCATCAAACATTGGTGGACGATTTGTGGAGTGACCTTCTTTGAATTGTGAAGTATTTGACGATGCCATCTTTCACCTTGCTCTGATACCAAATGTAGAATCTGAAATAGATACACTTGAATACTAGATGGGGGGTGAATAGTGTTTTTTTAAAATTTATGCAAAGTATATTATAAATTACAAAGAAAAATGGCAATCTCAGAAATTTACAATCACAAAGACAAGGATTTATACTGGTTCCACCAAACTGGTGTACATCCAGTCCCCAAGCACATCTCGCTTGAGAGTTTCCACTATGATTTTGAATAAACTTACAAAATCAAACGCAAACCTGACCAATTTGCAAGTCCCTACAAATTACAACACCAATTGACAAACATCTTGCCAATTTGAACATCAATCTCTAAACCAAGAGATCAACCCTCTCAAACCCGAGAGAAATTCTTTTTGAAGCAAGAACACAATTGATCCTATAAGCCTTGAATGTGTAGTGAAGTGCAGCAGTGGCTTAGGATTCTTTTAACCTCTGTAAATTACCTAAACAATAGGTTTTTGAATAATGTTCAGAGGTAATTTCAGAAACTTCTCTTTTTCTCAAAATCTGAATATTTTTCACTTGAAAAATTGCACAAAGGTCAAAGCTTATGGGTATGTATGTCTCTACAATTTTTCTGAACAAATAACCTATTTATAGCCCTTGAAAAGACAAATTTTTGAACTTTAAAAACGTTTAAAAACGGCTATAAACAGTCATAAATTCAAACTTTAAAATCTGGAAAAACTGTATCTATAGTCGACTACAATAGACATTAGTCGACTACACTGAGTTCAAACAGACTCTGTGTATTCAGAAATTTTCTCAGTAGTCGACTACAATGCTCATTAGTCGACTACACTATATTTTGACAGAAACTGATAAAATACAATTTACGTTCAGTAGTCGACTATAATGTTGATTAGTCGACTATACTGTAAAAAGACAGAAACTTATGTTTCTGTAAAACACCTGAGTAGTCGACTACAATCTACA
The DNA here is from genome assembly GCA_022839385.1 of Asparagus kiusianus. Lineage (NCBI taxonomy): Eukaryota > Viridiplantae > Streptophyta > Magnoliopsida > Asparagales > Asparagaceae > Asparagus > Asparagus kiusianus. Next base: position 982,117 of record BQKN01000093.1, read on the forward strand.
TTAGTCGACTATACTGTAAAATAACAGAAACATATATTTAAGTTTTATACATGAGTAGTCGACTACTATTCTAATTAGTCGACTACTAAGAATAAAAATTATAAACTAAACTTATTTAATAAACAAGTTTTAACTATAATTCTAATGGTTAACATAGGAGATTTCTATAGTTAACCAACACACTAAGCCTGTGTTAGTGTGTTCTAATATTTTATGTGTGCGCGTGTGTGTGATCAAGGCTTGTACAAAAATTCTAAGTAAAGAAAATGTAAAATACATTATCTCATCTGTTCTTCATTTTCTTCACTTCATAATGCCTTGAAAACATCTTGCACTTGTTCTTATTCTGATATTGAAATCTGCATATAAAAGTTAGTGCACACACTTGTAGGCATCGAAAATTGCCGATAGGTCCCCGCACACAGCTCAGTGTCAACGAGCGACGATTGAACATCACTACCCGGCTCACAAGAATTCCAACGACGTCGGTAAACGCCTGAAGTGAACCGACGGACTACGTGAGCCGACAGAATGTCAGAATCACGGGGATACGGATTGACCGAAAACCCCGTGACCACCGCAATTGGGCCAACGCCCGCCATGCCCCGATCACCCCACTGATAATCCAACTATCGGGGCCTACAGAGCTCGCCGTCACGATTCCAACGCATCCGAAATCACTCAAATCCGAGTTCGGA
>BQKN01000093.1:1004346-1023656 GCA_022839385.1 Asparagus kiusianus
ATGATTTTACCTTTCTCACCACCACCGAAGGAGACATTGCCTCCTTCAATCCTTGATAGGGTTGCAAATAACTCTTTGTTGCCCGTCATATGATGTGAGCAACCACTATCAAGGTACCACATCTTCTTACGTCGTTGCCGTGACGTTCCCTACAAAAGAAGAAGATGAAGGTGTAGTAGCCTTAGGTACCCATGTCTTGGGTCCTTGGTGGTTAGTAGTTTTGGTACCTTTGGGTACCCATATCAAACCATAAAAGTCTTCATTGTCTTTAATTCTACAATGAGTAGAAATGTGTCCATGTCTCATACAATAGGTGCATACAAAATTTCTTTTGTATTTGCGGATGTTAGAACCATGAAACCTATTTCTACCATGGTGATTATAGTTGGCATAAACATGAGTGGGTCTAGTCCTACAACCCTCAATTTCTAATCTTTTAATCTTTGATCTTAATTGCTTATTCTCGAAATCGAGATCTCCTAGCAATTCATCTTTTAGAGCAAGAGAGGTTGTTAGTTGTTCAAGCTTAATATCACAAGAGGCATGCAATTTTTTAAAAGAAGAGTATTCTTTAGACATTCTTTTAAATTCAAAGTTCAACTCTTCTAAAGCCATAGCTATGTCACATTGCATATAGAAAGATTCACTTTCGGCCTCGGATATTACCTCATGTTCATTTGCCATGAAACAAACATTTGGGTCATGAAGGGCAAGTTTGGCTCCCTCATCATCGCTATCCGAATCACTTGGCTCGGATTCTTCCCATCCGGCATACATAGCCTTCTTCTTCTTGTACTTCATGTACTTCTCCTTGAGCTTGGTGCAATCCTTAGCGATGTGACCCGGTTCATTGCACTCAAAACATTTTCCTACACGAGATGAAAACTTGTTGTTAGATCGAGGATTAAATTTTTTGTTCATTTTTATAAGTCTAGAGATTCTTCTAGAGAGATGAGCCACTTCTCTAGAAAAATCGACTTCACTCTCCGGTGACGAAGATGAGTTGTCACTAGCTCCTTTGAGAGCTATGGTCTTCAACTTTGGTGACGGCTCCTCAACTTCACGTGATGGCACTTCCTCCTTTTCTTTCCCTTTGAGCTTCTTCTCATGCACTTTGAGCTTTCCGATAAGACTATCAAGAGCTAACGTAGTGAGGTCATGAGCTTCCTCAATAGCCGTAGCCTTGGGCTCCCATGCCGGAGTCAAGGAGCGAAGTATCTTGTAGTTCATCTCTTGAATGGATAGTTGCTTATCTAGACCATGTAATTCATTGATGATATTAGTAAAACGGGAAAACATAGCATCAATGGATTCATTAGGAAGCATTTTGAATAGCTCATAATCATGCATAAGCCCACTAATCTTAGACTCCTTAACTTGGGGTGTTCCCTCATGTGTGACACATAATTTTTGCCAAATTTCGTATGCGGTTGTACACGTGGAAACTATATTATATTCATTGGGGGAAAGACCACAAATTAAGGTGTTCATGGCCTTAGCATTGAGATTGGCAAGGTGCCTTTCATCATCGGATATGTTCTCAACTTTAGACTTCTCTACATATTTCTTTTCTATGAGCCCTAGGATGTCAAGGTCAATACAACGAAGATAAATTCTCATCCTAGCCTTCCAATAAGCAAATTTAGTCCCGGTGAAGAGAGGTGGTCTAGTTGTGGATTGTCCTTCTAACATATGCATATTCAAAGAAGCCTCCATTAGATCTTTTCTCTAAGGTGATTAAACCAAAAATTAATATAGAGACCAAGCTCTGATACCAATTGTTGGACCCTAGAGGGCGGGTGATTAGGGTCAAACGGCTCTAATATGCAATTTAAAACATACAACAAGCAATCCACAATAAATAGATGCAAACAAAGTAAATAAGAGAGGATTAGGAATCGTTATCCTTGACGCGCGATGTGTTAACGAGGTTCGGCCCTCTGGCCTACGTCCCCGCTCCCCACTCTCGAGGAGAAATCCACTACACACCCGGTTTGGAAGCCGGAACTTCGTCTACACAGCGATCCCACACGATCTCTCTCACTACACAATTTGATCTCAGCAGATCACTCCCTCACAGTAGATCTCACACAAGATCTTAACCTCACCAAAAGAAAGTATGCAAGAACCTCTCTTTACACAGCCCCTAGAGCAAAGAGAAGGTTTACTGAAGCTGGGAATGTGAATCACACTTAAAAACAGAGAGAAACAGATTTTGAAAATTTTTCTCAGGAAACAGAAACAGCTCTCTGGTTTTCAAACGTAGGGCTGAGGAAGAAGAAGCAGCTTGGGGGGTTTTATAGAATAGATTAAAACATTTAAAAAAACAAAACCCAATCTTCCTGTTTAGGAAGATAATCCCCTTTACAGAGTGTTAGCTCAGACTGAGCTAAGCACCAATGAGTGAAAACACAACAATCGAGGCAAAACGACCGTTTTAAAAAATCTCGCTTGACTGAAGAAAAGAGCGGTCGTCCGAAATAACCTTCGGTCGACCGAAAAATCATGTCGGTCGACCGACCGAAAAATTCGGTCGACCACGAGCTGCTTCAAAAACTTAGAAAACAAACAGAGCCATCTTCGGTCGACCGGCGCGGTCCACCGATATAGAAATCGAAATTTCGGTCGACCGCACCGGTCGACCGACGACCTCTCTGGAAAATACTAAGGAATGGCTCTAGGAGCAGTCGACCGGACCGGTCGACCGCTTTCTGACATATTGCAGAAAACAGGTTCTTATCAACTTGAAATATTTGCAAAATATTTATTTGACATCTGAAAATTCTGAAACTTTATTAAAAGTTTTTAATACTAAAAACAAACTGTTTGGAAAAAGAATTTTGCAGATAGGTCCTCATACTTGTGAAAAATAAGGTTTTGTGAAAACCGCTTAAAAGCTTAAATATGAAAACGTGTGTGTGAGTCCCAATAGCTTCAAGTAAACACAGTAACTCTTTGCCTACATTCTAGTACTAGAGAGAAACATAAAAGAAAGCTAATATCCTCATATTGAAAGCAATACTTGAGCTTTGATATAGCTTGAATCGGATGAAGCTTTTATATGATTTTGTTGTTCTTGAAATAACGTTGCTTCATCTCTTGGCCTCCTCCTCCTTTGGATATCATTTTTGTAGCATATATTCCATCCATCCTTCATTAATGGCACTAACGAGCTTGATAAATGAATTTACTACATTTACACTCAATAAGCCATTAGTACCGATAATGGTGGTTGTAAGAACATCATCAAAACATAAGGGCTAACACTCTGGGCTTCCTCTCTCTCTCTCTCTCTCTCTCTCTCTCTCTCTCTCTCTCTCTCTCTCTCTCTCTCTCTCTCTCTCTCTCTCTCTCGTTTTTTCTCAAAGTTCTAGTGGCGGTGGAAATTAAAAGCTCATCTCGAGCTTTTCTCAAAATCCTATAGCAGCGGTCCCCTTCTTCTCCTCTTTTTCTCAGCGTTCAGCGGCGTTTCTGAAGGAGATTTAAGAGGGGGGATATTCACTGTAGATATAGTGTTGATTTGTATTTATTGAGAGATCTCAAGTTTAAGATCTTCTCTTGCATTGTAATTTCTTTGATTAATAAGAAATTAATTATGTGGCTCCCGAGGACGTAGGCAAGTTTGCTGAACCTCGTAAATATTGTTGTACTTTTCTCTATTGCGTTGTCTTGCTGTTTTGGGGTTAGCGTAGCCCCTGATAATTCCCAACACTCTCCCTCTTCCTGTGTTTAAAGTAATTGTTAGAGTCCTTAATAAAAGGTTAACCATGTATTCTATTGATTCCCAATCTTACATCAATTCCTTCCCTGTGATGAACTTTCTTGACATCTTTAAGCTTCATACATGTATGCTCTGCTAAAGTTCTCTTTTTCCTTTTTTTTTAACTTTTGGATTTCAAGCTTTAGCTCTTGAAATTCAGAATATTAATGTGTGCTTTAGCAATGTCTGTTCTTCATCTAACCCTTTTAAAGCCACAACACCTCAGAATATAACATTATACTTGATAGTCGATGCCAGCTATCAAATATGAAGCTATGTCCTATTTTTTGGGTTCCAAATATTTTAGGAAATAACCATTAAAGCATACATTGCCTTCTAGAGAACATCGATTTGCAAGTTGTAACAGCACCAACTTGATCAGCACAATATTTGTTGACTATTTTGAGGTTGATTATGTGTAAGAGGTTACCTTGTTTTCACATTTCTAAATTGCTATTCAGTTAGGCGATTTTTTTTGGATGTTGATGCTATATTCTCTATGGGGTTTGCTTCTATTTTCTTCCCCTTATTTTACTTTATGACATTCACTTATGGGGTTTAATTACAAGTTCAGGTTCTATCTTTTGGTTGTATATTTCTGTTTTAATCGGGTGAATAGGTCTTAGTTTGACGGGGGAATTGATTTTTATCCTTTTCATTTTGTAAAGCATAATAGTCCTTTCCTTTTAGGTTGCATGTACATCTACTTTCCTTCAACAAGCCACTCAAGAGCAGGTCTAATTGATCACTTTGTAATTACCTATTCTGGACTGATGATAGTCAAAATAGATTAACTTCTTGGCCTAAGGAAATGTGTAATTTAGTGTCTTTAACCTCTCAACTTTAATGTTTCTTGCATTATTATTAGGGTTAATTTTGTAATATGGACAGTTATTGAATTGATATAATTACTTCTGTGCAGTAAAGTGGCATAATGTGTTTATTTTTTATATCGTTAGGTATATTTTCCATATTTTTATCAATCACACAACATGGATAGATTGGATTGATAAGCCAGATAAAAGCAAAGAATTTGTAGATGGTTTTGCTCATTTCTCGGATTTGCTTTCAAAAAATTAGCATGGGAGGGAAAAATCTATTGTCCGTGCAAAGTTTGTTGTAATCGGAAGTATAAAGTTAGGAACGATGTGACACGGGATGTTCTCAGGAAGGGTTTTTTGCAGGGTTATACAAAATTGATTTCCCATGGGGAGCTTATGATAGAAGATCATAATAATATTCGTAGTTCCTCAGATATGAGCTGTGGGGTGGGCTCTACTCAAATTGAAAATCAAACCGGTAACCAAAATATGTGAGATTTGGTTTGTTATGCCTTTGGGATGGTAGGTGAAACAAATATGAATGTGTCAATGAGTAATTTGGAGGGGCATGAGGAGTCAAACATTGAGCCCCCTAGCCAATAAGTTCCGAGTGCCTCTAGTGGACATGGAGAGTATCAACCCGACATCGGGCGTCACCCATTTTGAAGCTGGTAAGTTTACTTTGTATATTAGCTAGTTATTGTAGTAATATTTTCATGCGCAATTTATTGCTGAAAATCACCGTAGTGACTTTATCTATTCACTAAATCCAATAATTCATCCTTATATATGCTTCTCTTTTCATTTCTGATTTCACACACTAGTAGAAAACTGAGCATTGACGATGGGGAAATCCGTCACCAATACCCCAAAATCCGTCACCAATACACATTGGTGACGAAAATGGATCCATCGCCAATAAATCCGTCACCAATAAGTATTGGCGACGGGGTTCACCGTTGCCAATACTTATTGGCGACGAATATTTATTGATGACGGGGTTCTTTGGCGACGGGGGGGGTAACCCGTCGCCAATACTTATTGGCGACGGGGCAACCCGTCGCTAATGTTTTAAACATTGGCGACAGATTGCCCCGTCACCAATACTCATTGGCGACGGGGGAATCCGTTGCCAATACTCATTGGCGATGGGGGAATTTGTCGCCAATGTTTAAAATATTAGCGACGGATTACCCCGTCGCCAATGTACATATTTACGTAAAAAAATAAATTTTCTGGTAACCTTCTATACGAGAATACACATATAGCCTTTATCCACATCAATCCAATGATAATATTTAACAATATATCATAAAATCAACCATTATATACATTAAAATTCCAAATAAATACTCATCCACCAATCCATAATATGAAACAATACTCATCAAATAATCACAATCATAACACATCTCACATGCTCAAACAATATTCATTCACTAAGCAATGCACTCACAAATATATACATGTATATAAAATTCAAAAGTCATAACATGTCTTAACACAATCTAAAACTACATATATCGGCTCGGGAAGACTCTCCTTTAAGGACGAAAGCTCAATGAGGCGTTGTGCAACATCGTAAGTCAATTGTGCATGTGTCTGTAAACAAAGACGTCTGTAACCAAAAACTTTCAATGTTGGGAAGACTATCATTGTTGGACGCTCAATGAGGCGCTGTGCAACATCCCAAGAATGGACGCTCAATGAGGTGCTCGGAAAGACTCTCCTAGAATGATTAACATCCATACCTGGGACCAAATCATGACTCCTACTAAGAACGAAAGGGTGTGAATTATTTCATAGTCTGCATTCAAGCCCATGTACACTGCCAACTCTCTAGATTTCTGCAATCACAAAAGAAGTTCTAGGATAAATTGATGGAAAAGCACCAAATTATGCAAGGTGCAAATTGTTACCTTCCAGAACCAAGGTAATATGCCAAAAAACAAGTCCATCAGAATTCTTACGGCTTCATAAACAAAATGGAAGTGACTGGAATTAAGTAAAAAATTAGTCTTCAAGTATAGACGGAATTTACTAGGCTAGAAGAAGAGAAATAGTTATGAATAGTTACAGGATTAAAAACATATAGCACGTAATACCAAGAGAACTTATGCATGTTGTCGAATCGACCGCGAGAAACTCCAGAAACTATTTTGGGCTTTGGACATCAGCCAGTTGACCGTGGTGGTGGACTGTAAAACTCTCTAGACTACATCCGGTCAACCATCACGGTTGATCGCGAGCCTCTAAAAAACATCCTGAGTCTCTGGACTCAAGGCGGTCGATCGTGACGGTCAACCGCATTACAGGGTTTGAAGTAGTTTTCTAATTTCGAAACCCTGTTTAAAAATATCAAACAAATTCCAAAATTTATGAAACTTTGAGAAATGATTATAGACATGATAATAAACATGCTATAAAAACTGGTTTTTAAAAGGACCTCCCAAATAAAAAATATCATCATTTTATAAAATAGTCCAAAGCCTAAAAATGTAAACACATGAGTTTTGACATTTTAGCTTAACCATGTTTTGAAACATTACAAAATTATTTTGTGGACTTAATAAAAGATGTATATGATTATTGTTAAGTCCAAAAATTGAGAATACAATATTTCACAAAATTTCATATTTTGCAAACTTTTCAAAAACAATAAATATGATTTCATTAAACTAAATAAAATTAATATTGATAAAATCATATATATGCATATAAGTATGAAACAAGAAATATATTTTTAGTTGTATTCAATTGTTTCATATTAAAACTTAAAAACTATCAAACCAAAACATCTATGTATATATATAACTATATACAACCACAATTAAAGTGTGTGTATATATATAACTATGTATATATATATATAAAAACCAAAACTTGTGTTGTATATATATATATATATATATAACTATATATATATACAAAGAAACCAATAAAATGTGTGTATATATGATTGAGCTTAAAGTACTTAACATACATGATATAAACTCCTAAACTAGATTACCCAAGCTATAGGTCTTCAATAAGCTCGACTTGGTACACTTACGGATGAAGCTTGAACTTGAATTGCGTAGCTTTACTCCACTATTCCTCTAACCTCCATTGGATTTGATTGTGAATTCACTTGCGGAAGAAGCTTGAACTTGAATATTTAACTTGAATTGCGTAGTTTCACTCCACTATTCTGCCAACCATTGTATTTGATCGTGAATGCAAATACTAGACAAACAACATTAGTTGTAGATTATTTATTAAACATCAACAAAATAAATAGGCTAACAATATTGTCAGCAAACTCGTTTTCAAAATTATGTTTAAGTAAATAAGACCCATTAAAACGTTGAAACCCAAATCTATTAAAAATGACTTTTTTATCCAACATATATCATATTTCGGCGGCTCCTTCTCCTCTTAACCTTATAAAAACTTCAATATAATTTCATCCAAACTATTTTCATCCGTTTCTTTAGAGATTAAATCTAATTTAGCTCCTCTCAGATTCATTAATGATGTTTGTAGGCTTAATATGATTACATATTCTGGTATATCATTAGCAAGATCAATATGGTTACATGTTCATAACATGTATAACTAAAAATGATTTCCTCATTGGTATCTCACCATTTTCTCATCATTTTCACTTTTTGCATCATTTTCTCTAAACTAATCACAGTCGAAGCCAAAAACTCAAGAATACTTATCGAATATCAAAATATATTTATTCCGCTAAAGAATTTAATTTTAAAGTATTATTAAAATTCATAAATAAAAATTATTCCTTTATATTATATATATGATGTGTATATTTAAATCAAATTTTAATTAGAAAATAGATTTAAGATTATTTGAGTCTTGAAATCGGTATATAAAACTTAAGTAGAAATGGTTATTTGATTAAGACTATTTAAGATCTAAGATTATTTGCTTTTTACCATTTTCTCAACATTTTCATTTTTCACATTATTTTCTCAAAACTAATCAAAGATGGAGCCAAAAACTCACAAATATGATATCATATATGCAATAATACAATTAAGAACATGTGATAATTTTAAACGAATATTTACTAAAAAAACAAATCAAATATACATCTGGTCAAATTCTAATCGTTAGCAAACTTGAATGTGTTAAATGAACTTTGAATTAAATATGACTGAATAGTTATTTGAACAATTACCAAATTATTTGTTAATTATTTGGTTTATTTACATCCCTAGATGTAGCAATTTACATAATTTGGTGGACTACTTTTAAAATATTATAGATTTGAGAGACTAATATTAAAATAATTCTCAAGTTTTTTGTGGGGGCCACTCATTAACAATGGGATAATCAATCACTAATGTTAAATTTTTTACGATAGGCACATTAGCATTAGCGAGGAAACGCATCTGTCACCAATGAGTATTAGCAACAGATTCGATCCGTCGCTAATAGGTATTGGCAACGGATCGTATTCGTCGCCATTAGGTATTGACGACGGATCGAATCCGTCGCCAATACTCATTGGCGAACATTTAAATCGAATATGACTGAATAGTTATTTGAACAATTACCAAACTATTTGTTAATTATTTGGTTCATTTACATCCCTAGATGTAGCAGTTTACATAATTTGGTGAACTACTTTTAAAATATTATAGATTTGAGAGACTAATATTAAAATAATTCTTCATTTTTTTGTGGGGGTCACTCATTAACAATGGGATAATCAATCACTAATGTTAGTTTTTTAACGATGGGCACATTAGCATAAGCGACGAAACGCATCCGTCACCAATGAGTATTGGCGACGGATTCGATCCGTCGCCAATAGGTATTGGCGACGGATCGTATTCGTCGCCAATAGGTATTGACGACGGATCGAATCCGTCGCCAATACTCATTGGCGACGGATGCGATCCGTCGCCAATGTTTACACGTCGCCAATACTCATTGGCGATGGGAAAACATTGGCGACGGATCGAATCCGTCGCTAATGAGTATTGGTGACAGATTCTCTTCATCGCCAATACTTATTGGCGAGGGATGCTATCCATCGCCAATGTTTTCTGAAGGAATTGTGTCCTTTAATTGAATGTGCAATTACTAATTATAAAATGGGACATTTAATGGAGATTTACAATCCGGTTATTTTAGGTAATCATAGTGCTTTGCTAGAATCCAACTATGATTTATGGACTTTATGTTATAAAGTTCATTGCTATCACTACAACACCTGAAATCTACCATAGCGGCCGAAACGCTATGGTATTATTTCATAGCGTTTTAATCAACGCTGTGTCAGAACCCGCTATAGTAGGTCTGTGGATTTACATAGCGTTTCCCCAAACGCTATCAAAAAGTTTCCAACCATAGCGTTTTTATGTAGCTATAAAAGAGTATTCAATAGCATTTCTATATTGCTAAGACAAATATCTTTCATAGCGGTTGAAAAACGCTATTAGTTAGTTTTCATTCATAGCATTTCAACGCTGCTATTGTCTTACATTTGATAGCGTTTGAGTTACTACAATGGCGTTTAAATGAATGCTGTCTTTCTTCTTTTAATAGCATTTCAGCAATTGTTTCCACTTCTTACAGCTGTTCAGTTGTGCCTATAAACCTTTGATGTTAAACTAGAAATAGCTTCCAATTATGACAACCATAAAAACAAATATTTCATTTAAAGGTTCAAACCGATACATAACCAAGTTGTAGCATACAAAAAGTAAAACACAAATGTGCCAAAAAATAAATACTAGTCTTTGGATAATCTAACATGGAGTACAAGAAATTAACCATAGTACACAGAATAACAAAAACTAATTTTGCTGCATTACATATGACTTGGGAGACTCATCATCTTCAGCAATTGAGTATTAGTACGGCTGCAAAAACAGAAATTAACAACACCAATAATGAGATCTTAGAGCCATGAATATATGGACACAAAATAGAAAACAACACCAATAATTAGAAATCCTAGAGCCATGAAGATCTGGACTAAAAACAGAAATCAACAACCAAAATAGAAGGACTGAAGCAATTCTCATAGAAAAATAAAGATGCATATCTGCTTTACAAGTGGTAAAAGAACTTATCATAAGCAACAAGATACTAGTCTAAGTGAAAGCTGGAGAGGGAGGGAGAATGGAAGACCACACCAACAAAAGATGCTAATAGAAAAAGAATGAAAAAGATGATTAAAAGAGCTAACATAATTTTTTGGGATATAGCTTGATAATCATAGTTCACTTATATTTCACATAATTTGTTGGATAAGCTGTGAAGCTTTCAACCCTTTCTACTTATCAAATCTCAACAAAAACCCTAGCTGCATTTTTTTTGTTATTCATATATCCGACGCAAAAATTTTGGGAATAAGGCTTTGTTGTTGTTGTTGTAGACTGCAAGGGGAATAAGTGATGATTCTGATATATGTGAAATAAGTACTTGATATGGATAGTCTGCTACACATATATAACAAGGTTTTTCGTACTAAACATATATAAAAACATTTCATTTTCTTGATTACTAAAAGATGTCACTGATATACAGTAATACAATAGTAAATAAAAATAAAACTCAATTGTTGTCTAGAAAAGTGCATGTTGAACAAATGAGGTGCTGAAAGCAATTTAAGCAAGTAAAACAAGAAGTCTAAGTCTGAAATTCAACAATACGACAATGCTTCGATTTGATAAGAAAAGAAAACTGACAAGGCCATTTGACAGTAAAAGGTTTAACCTTTGTACCACGCCGAAGCAATTCTCTTGCAAATGACAATATGCCCAATATAATATCATCTCCAGAATTATCAACAAAAATGACAGCCTGTAAAAAGCAGCAAAAACATGAAATTCAAATAGAAGACCATAAACATAAGTAACACCAAAGGATATTCCAGGAATGTCCTACAGGAACTACTGTTAAACAGGAGCTTGCATAATGTATAATTAAAAGAAGAAAATAAATTCTGAAACTGCCATGTCTCTGTCGAGGGGAGCACTACCGCATATTTTAAAACTTCAACCAATGAGCCTTGCACATTTCATGGAGGACTGATGTTTAGAGGAACATGACATGAGGAAACGGAGCTCAATCCACAATCATATGCACTTATAAATCTTTCATGTGCAAGTGAACAGAGTAATTCACAGGAACTATAACTAACATAGTAATTCAATAGAAACTCCCAACCCAAGCCCTAGCTACACTAAAGAGTTAACAAATAAATATCTGAAACTACATAAGAAAGTACACCGCCCAAACCCAATGGTCTGAGAGAATCCGAACCCTAAAATAGGCAAGTTAGAAATTAGTGGATTTGAAGTATTCAACTAAAGCCAACATCTAGATTTTGAAGTGCAATTAAGAATCATTAAGTCACCACGTTATTCCTTCAAGATGCAGTTTATGTTTGTCACTGTGATGTGTCCAGTAAATCCAACATTCCTATACCTTATCGATGAAATTTGTAAGTGATAAAACATCAAGGTCTATGAGATATCTCAACACCATTTCCTTTTCTAGATACATGAACTTCACCGACCAGCAACTACCAAAAAATCTCAAGTTTGAAGTCATTCCGTTGTAGCAAATCATAAAAGTGGGAGTATGGAACAGACATTTACCTTCTTCCATGACTTCTTAGTCCATTTTGTTTTAAAATTTAGCCAAAAAATTCTATAAATCAAGAAAACCCAAATTTTCATCGTTGATTGAGCAAAACTTACATCATTGGATCTCAAAGAGGACATCAAAAACATGAACTTTGCATCTTTAAATCCCTCATAACCAGTAAACACACCCAGAGCATAAATTTTAAAAAATCCATAAATCCCTCATAACGTTAAATGAACAGATAACATCTCCCCACATCCAGTAGGCTAGAAAATAAGAAGATTAGCAAAGGGAAAAATGATTTCACATGACAAAATCCTAAATGCTATCATTAATTGATTGAAACAAGACGAAGCTCAAGAACCAAAACTCTAGCATTAAATTGATTCTATTTCAAGTTTACACCAATGAGATCTAGTGCTGTGTTTATTCGTATTGCAATGCAAACCCCAAACTTTGTACTCACCATAATAAATTTCAGACATCAATTGGATTTACAAGCAACCCAATAATTTCAATCACAAAGAAAAAAAAAATAAGTGTCTTTAAGAAATTACCATATGATTCAGCCCCAACCCTATCTCCTGTCTTCCTCACACAATTGCCTCTCCCATCGGCACATCTCTTCTAAAAATTTAACAGAAAATACAATAATTTCATTTGCCATCAATATTCCCATTAGCATAATTGCACACAAATCCAATTAAAAGCGACTAAAAGTACTGAAAACAAACAAATCGAACTAAGAGAAGAAAAACCCATCAACTAAATTCAAAAAACATAATATCTTTGGAATCAAACCTTCAAATTCATAATCACTCTCAGTGGTATCCCCTTCATTAGCATTAAAATCAGAGTCTTTGGTGCTGATATTGAGCCATTTGCGGATCACAACCTTAGGCCAGAGCTGCAAACAATTAAGCCCAATACGTCTGCAGTTTATTTTTCCCATTGCAATATAAACCAAAAACAAAAACAAAGAGAAAACAAAATAAAACAAAAGATGAAATTTCTTCTTCTATTCATTGCTAACGAGCTTATTTTTGAGTTGGGTATACTCACCTATTTCTGTCGCCTTGATCGCGGAGAGAGGTAGAGGAAGAGAACGAGTGAGAGGGCGGCGGTCGTCCTCCAAACCTCAAATATTCCCATGGTTCTCCAACCCTCAAGAAACAGCAACAAACCCCTTGTTCTCAGATCAAAACAAACCCAAATTAAATGATTAAAAAACCCTGTAAAAAACACCAACAACAAATAATAATAATAAAGAAATCAAAAACTGCATCCTCGATCCGATCCGACGCGAAATCATCATCAGAAATCAGCAGCAGCAGTGATCCCACGTGCCTCGATTCCAACACAACCCTCCGTTTGTAAAAACCCTAGCTTTCTCGAATGAGGAGGAGGCAGGCCTAGCTAGCTAGCTAGGGTTGGTGATGGAGAAGTACGAGCTCGTGAGGGACATCGGAGAGGGGCCGCAAGGTCCCGACGGGTCGATCTCGGAGAGAGAGATCTGAGAGGAGAGAGGGAGACGAATGAAATTTGGGGGGGGGGTGGAGGAGACGAATGAAATTTTGGGGGCGGCATGTTTTAGTTTTTAGTCTCCCGCTTAAGTTTTCAAAGCGTCGGAACAAAAAATGATAAGTACTTATAGCGTTTAAAATTTTCCAAACGCTATCAAAAAATAATGTATATACAATCTATAGCATTTACAACGTAAACGCTATCATTCAACGCTATAAAAAAATAGCTTTGTTGTAGTGTATTATAACTGGGTCCTACGAGGTCGCACCCTAAGAGTTTATGGACTGGATATATTGGGAGAATTATAATATAAAGTTATATAAGATATAGCTTCGAAATATAGTTTATTAATAATAAGGAGTTATTGTTAAATAAAGGATAAATTTATTTGTAAATTTCATAAAAGATAATATTTAATTATAGAATTAAATATAACTTTAATTAGTGGATTATAAATAGGAGTGGTTTTTCTATTAGAAACTCTAATCATATTCCACTTTCTCTATATATACGTGAAAGTGTTACTACTTTCTATCCTATCATCTTCAACCTAGCAGTTGATTTCTAAGGATCCAGATCTTTGCTCGGGTGGATCAACTAGAGGAGTTTTCAAGTGAGACTCTCAATCTCTCCATTAGAGAAGGCTTTGAACACGCATCAAGAGGTAATTGTTTTTTTTTCCTAATTCTTAATCCAATTGATTTATGCAATTAATAGATCATTCATTTAGATGTTAAGAAAACGTTTCCTGCATTTCCGCTTAGAGCATCTAAAAACCCATTATTTTCCTGTTGCCAATACTCATTGGCGACGGGAAAACATTGGCGACGGGGTTGTTCTCGTCGCCAATGTAAACATTGGCGACGGGGTATTGGCGATGGGGTTGTTCCCATCGCCAATGTTTGTATTGGCGACGGATTCGAAATCCGTTGTCAATACCACGTCGTCAATGCCAAGTTTTTTTACTAGTGGCAGTTTTTTTTTATGTATATCTGCCGGATTTTTAAAAATGTTTTTAGTCATGCTGAGCAAATCTCCAAGGTATGTCTTTCAAATACACTTTCTGCTATATTTTCTAGCTCTTAAAGTCTTAGATTTGCAGTCATGTCGTGAGAAACATTCTCTTTTAATTTCCAATATCCATTTTGAAGAATCAATGTCTATGTTTTGCTAGTTTTTGTTGAGTCCATCTTTCATTATGACCTCAGTACTTACAAAGTGAAATTTTTTATCCTTTGCACCATCACTCTTTTAATATTTGGGACTGTATAGATAAATTATCTGAATTATTTCACTCACACATTTAGCATGATCCCACATAAACATAACTGAACACTGGCCTTTTGTCAGGTACAAGTGCGAAGGCCTGCTTTCAAGTCCATGGCTTCTAATAGGCTCCTTTTCAATGAGGAAGAGTTGTGCCAAACAATTTTCCAGAATAAGCTATGCTGAAATTTTTGGAGAATAGCTTTGCTACAGAGACTCAAAATATGGGACCAATAAGAGGGACAAGTGAGGTGTCCCCCTCCTATTGGATAATGAGTTGACCATCATTAATGATGACCAACTCATT
Organism: Asparagus kiusianus; assembly: GCA_022839385.1. NCBI lineage: Eukaryota > Viridiplantae > Streptophyta > Magnoliopsida > Asparagales > Asparagaceae > Asparagus > Asparagus kiusianus. The sequence goes on from BQKN01000093.1 coordinate 1,019,636, forward strand.
ATCCAATAGGAGGGGGACACCTCACTTGTCCCCCTTATTGGTCCCATATTTTGGGTCCTTAAAGAATTTTTCTTTGGAGAACTTCCTTTATGTGTAAATGCTTGTAGTTTTTTAATCTAGTTTTTAAAGCGCTTTCAAGAAGCGTTTAGTGTTTAGAGATGAGTCATAGACTTTGACGAGTTTGTGCTAAGATGAGTCACATACTTTTTTTGTACTAAGATAAGGTCTTTTACTCTTAATTAAGTACTAATATTTTCTGCTCCTGCAATTTTTTTTTGTGATACGCTTCAGACTCATTAATTTCCGTTGAAATTTAGGCCAAGAAATAATGTGCGTTCATCAAAATGTCTAATTAAATGTATATTCTTCACAAATGTTGGCATCAACTACCAACGTTTTCTTGCCCAACGTTGGTAATTGATGCCAACATTTTTGCAAACGTTGGTAATTGCCAACGTTTTTTTGCAAACGTTGGCAATTGCCAATGCTTGTGAAAAAATGTTGACAATTGCTAACTACACCTTTCAACACTTGTATCATACATTGAGAATTGTTATAATAATGTTTTTAAAATGTAATTAGGTGTGATTTTAAACGTTGTTAATGAGTACTTTTTTGTCGTTATATTTTAACGATATTTTTAAAAGATATAATCCTAAACTTAATTTAGTTATAGAATTCTACGTCTTTTAATTTTCTATCTGTTGGGCGCAGAGTTATGCCTACCGTCGCGGAAGCGATATCACCTGAGAGAGAATCCTGACTTTTGTTGTCACAAAAGCACAAGTTAACCTCTATATTCTTGTTTCTCAAAGGAAACTAGAATAGATAGTGAAATTCTTATTTCTTAAAGGGAACAAGAATCGAAAAGTGATATATTTCATCAAGGTAAAATATACATTCTTCCTCTCATCAGTTCTAGAACTGAAATATCGAGGGAACCTACAAGCTATGACAACTCACAGATAAGACAAATACAAATACGAGATTTACGTGGTTCGACTAACTAACCTACGTCCACGGGAGGGGATTTCACTATGAAGAAAAAATACCAAATTTATACAAGTTCTTTCTTCCTCTTTTTCTCTCAAAAGAACAACTCACTTACTTTTTCCTCACACCATTCTTCTTCTCCCAACCTCTCTATTTACAGACAGTGAAAGGGGGCAAGACCTGAGATTTGACGGGCTGAACGAGCGCGCGCGGGAGAAATTTGTGGCGGGAATCGGCGCGCGTGGGCAAGCACGGACACGAGCCCAGGCAAAGTCGTGGGTTAGCAGCGTACGGACGCGGCGCGCGTGGGCTCGAGCACAGCGGGCGGCGCGGGACTCGACGCGGGGAAGAGACTCGCCCACGAATTCATCTCCCGCGTGATCATCCCCACGCGCACGAAAACGGGGCAGGCGCCCACGAGAAACCCACGTGGGTGGCCCCCTCATGTCCCCTGCGTACACACTATCTATTTTCGGAGTACTAATTTTTAAAACAAGCTTGATTTTACCTTTCCCTATTTCCCTTAGTGGTGGCAGCAGCAGTATTATGTTTTTAGCGGAGGTCAAATTTTAACAGAAATTTATTTTTTTTATTCCTCCTTGGGGGTTTTTAGCTGGGTAGTTTAGGAGATAGAGGTTTGCCATAGATAGGATCTTAAATTGATTTAGTTTATACTATTCTATCTTTTGTAATACTGTATATCTTAATTTTATAAAATCTCACTTCTATTAGACATCCAGCATAATACTTTGATAATAAAAAAAATCCAACTTAATACGTGAAACATATCTTCGAAACTCATACTCATCCCTAGCACAAAAGAAAGGTTATTGGTTGGGACAAATTTTGACCAAGTAGGAAAATTGTTCCAATAAAACAATTTATCCCTTTGGGAAATTTTTGAGTAGAGCAAAGTGGGATAATGAGACAATTTGAGCATTTGATTTGACAATTCATGTGAGATAATTGATGATGTGACATATTATTAAAAAATAATTTTATCTATTAATTACTTTTAAATTAACTTATCCAATTAGTTTAATATATTATTTAGTATATTCTTATAATATAAATATTATTTTAATTTATATTAAAATATAATATGTTGTACTATAATTACTAACAATATTATTAATTATTATATTATATTATATTATATTATATTACATTATATTAGCATGCTATACTATATAATAATTAATATCATATAAGATTAATATATTTAGTATAATATTTTAATAATATAATATATATTATAATACATTATTTTATTTATACAAAAATATAATATGTTATACGATAATTACTAATTAATATTATTAATTATTATATTATATGATATTATATTAGTATCCTACATTATCTAATAATTGATATAATATATGAACAATATATTTAATGTAATACTCTAATAATATATTATAATATAATATCATAGGATATAATGTACTGTGTAAAATATTATAATATTTTACTTTATATATATAATAACTATAACAATATTTTATAGAATATATTATATAATAATATATGTTATTAAAATATTATATAATATTATAATAAATATGTTATACTATAATTAACAATTAATATTATATAATTATATATTAATTATATATTATATAATATTATAATATATATGTTATAGTATATACTAATTAATATTATATAATTATATATTATATAATATTATTAATGTAGGTTATTAATATATTAATATATGTTATTAAAATATTAGTATATGTTATTATATAATAATATATGTTATTAAATTATTAATATATTATATAATAATTTATTATACAATATTATCAATGTAATATTATTATATGTTATTATATAATATTATTAAAATATGTTATTAAATTATGTTATTTTAAAATATTATATAATAATATATGTTATTTATACAAAAATATAGTATGTTATACTATAATTACTAACTAATATTATATAATAATATATGTTATTAAAATATTATATAATGTTATAATAAGTATGTTGTACTATTATATAATTTAGTAGGTGATATTCCATACTAATATATAATAAATATCATAAAAAATTATACATATAAATTAAACTATAATAATATTTTGTTTTATTATATGATAATATAATATAATATATTGAATATATTATTACTTTATACTTCATATATCATGTCATATATTTATGATATAATTAGCATTTATTAATTTAAGTAATACAAAAAAGTTTGAAAATTATCCCAATTGCCTTTAAAGTGGAACAAAATTATTCCAATATAGAGGATGATGTAAATTTTTACTATTTGGATAATATTTTTGTATATGAGTGGGGTAATTTTATTCCAAGTAGTGAAATTGTCTCACTAGTGTTCCAAAAAACCTATAACACAAAAATGTATTATCATTGTTCCATTGTCCCAATGAATAACACTATAAATAGAATCCCAAAAATTATCTCATTATCCCACCAAATTTCCCAATGATTAACCCCCCTTAACACAAAAGAAAGGTAATGCTACTATTTTAACCAAATATTATGTTCGATCCAAAACTTGAGATAAAGGGTGTAGGCCAAAAATATTAACTAAATTCAGTTTTTTTTCTTTTTTCCTCTGTTAGGTTTTTTTAGTTTTTAACAAACAAATATTATTTAACAAAAAAATGGTGTATTCTAGTTTATAGACTTAACAATCATAATATACGTCTTTTATTAAGTCTATAAAATTATTTTGTAAAGTTTTAAAACATAGTTTAGTCAAAATGGCAAAAACAAGTGTTTCATGTTTTCATGTTTTGAACCTTTTTATAAAGTAAAGAGATTGTATACGTGTTGTTTGTTTTCATGTATATGTGACAAAACTCATTGTTTATCAAAACCAAACATGATAAATATGAAACATGTATGAATGTATGTAAATAAGTATTGGTTTCATATTTAAACTTGAAAATTCTAAAACCAAAACTCGTGTATATAAACTTGTATATATGTAACTATATATATATATATATATATATATATATATATATATATATATATA
>BQKN01000093.1:1023756-1033756 GCA_022839385.1 Asparagus kiusianus
TATAAACAAAATGTGTATGTGTGTATATGATTGAGCTTGAAGTATTTAACACACATAATATAAAACCTAAACTAATATACCAAGCGATGATCTTCGATGCAGCTCAACTTGGTACACTTTGCGGATGAACCTTGAACTTGGATCTTCAACTTGAATTACATAGGCTTCAATCACTATTCTACTAACCTCCATTGGATATGATCGTTGAAGCGCTATTCCATCCAACCTCCAACGTATGGATTGTCTATAATAAATAGGAAAAGACAAACACTAGACAAACAATATTAGTAGTATATTATTTGTTAAAACATCATCAAAATAAAAAGACCCAACACCTCTCACATGGATAGTGAGAGCTAGTTTCTTGGACATCCTTCTTTTGGGATTTGTTCACACCCTAGCCTGATGGTGCAGGTCATTAGAGCAATCCATCGCTTGTTGGTGCGATACCCCAAGTATAACGTTGTTTTTTGACGAACACGTTTTCTTTTGGGGATGAAGAGCATTCTTAGGATGATTCGTTGTCTCCTTTGAATGCTCCAAGGTTGCATCGTTAGTCGTACATTTATAACCACCCCCTTGCGAGCGTGAGGTCTTAACGGGCTCTTGGGTTCCAATACGAACCCCTAGGCAATGAATGTCACGAGTCCTTTTATGCACGACGCACAAACACGTAGTATGAGGTGCCTCGATTTGTTTGGAGGCGACAGAAAACCTTTGAGCGGCCTTTGGCTTGACGGGAGTGTTTGTACGACCCCGAGCCTAAGGAACTACTCGGGTTTTATTTATTGAAGCTTTGCCTCGATCTTCAGGTAGAGGACCCAGATGATCTTTCATCATAATCTTAAATTTGGATAGATCCACGCTGCCGTAGGGCTTCGCCGGAGGTGCGGGAGCAAGATGAGTGGGCTAGGAGGCTGACGGAGTTGATTCCGGTGTTGTTTCGGCCTTCGACACCCAGACTTGTTTGGATTTCGGTGGTTTTTTTGGCCACCTCTTCCTTCTACATGCCTTGAGATTTTCACATAAAGGCACGCCCGCGTGCGGTACGTGCACGTCACTTTTGGATGTGCTCCTTCAAGGTTGAACGATTCCTTTTGACAAGGATTCGTTCTTCCTTCGATGGCTTAGAGGATTTGTTAGCAACTTGCCATTGAGGTGACTGGATTGAATGACACTTCCTAGACTCTAAGTCTGTGTAGTAGCGAACTCCATCAACTTGTTCTAAAGCCTTAGCAATTTGACGAGCTTGGCGTTGGCGTCGCCTCTGATGAGCCCTCTTCGTCAGAGTTGGCATACCTTGATTGGATAACTCCTTGATTGAAGAGGAGTTATGGCGAGCATAGTTATTTGTAGCCTTCATCAACGAATACGCCTCCTTCAAAGATGGGATCTTTACGCACTTGCAGGGAGAGGATGATTTTGATGAAGACGGGGAGAAATATTTCTCAAATTTAGCTTCATCGAACTCGTACTCGACTTCTGAATCAATCGGGATCTTGATCTTCGATTGCGGCACGACAACCTCGATGACGAGACTGTTGTCTCCCACTGTGGTCGCTAGAGTGTTCGGTTCAGAAATTGCTATTTTTATTATCTTAAATCTATTACAACTTCAATCGTTACAATAAACTCAAATAAATAAAAAGTTGATATTTTTATAAGATCTTCTAACACAATGAAAATATAAAGATTACAATCACCTTCAAACAACACTCAAATTCTATTTATTAGCCTCTGTTTGTGAGAAAACTTCGTCTGTGTCGGGGTTTATCCGTGGACCATTGTAGATCAGATTTGGTTGACAGAGTGATTATTTAAAGCTCTTACTTCATAAAAGAAGTAATCGCTAAAGTGATAATCTCGACCAAGCGAGATTACGACTCTTCTCGAGATCAAGACCAAGGAATTGAGGGGGAGGGGACCTCAAATCCTTTGAAATCTCCTTCTTTATGCCGAAGAACTCACCAAGATCTGCTATCTCCTCTGAAATTCATGACTCCCTTCAGATATCCTTTTATGAGGGTGCTAGGGGTGTATTTATAGGCTTTAAATGTCATGTTTGTGGATAGGAATGCCGTGTTTGTGGATAGGGTCGAAGAACAACCGTTATTATCCGTTTATGTGGGTTTTCAATTGTGTAACAGCTTTCACATGTTTAAAGATAACCCCACATATTTATGGATGACCTCAAGGAGTTCTAGAAGCTAATCTTATCAGAAAACACGTCGGGAGCTGACCTAGGCGCTTCGACTGTCTCACACATGTCCAAGATAGCTTAGATTATCTTGGGTATTTTGGTCTTAACTCTTTCGTCTAAACTCTAAATGAGATGATTAAAAATGTGTTGGAAAGCTAACAAAGATACCTACAACTTTTATCTTTTGAGATTCTTCATATTCAAATCTTATCATAGGCAAAAAATGTATGAGACACAATTGGTGTCTCATAGGTGCGAAACCATCTGGACTGTCTCGGGTATTTTAGCTCTAACTCTCTCGTCCGACCTCAGAATAAAGTGATCCAAGATGCATTAGAAAGATTACGAAGATCTATACAACTTCCCATAGGCAATATACCTATAGGATGAGCAAGACATGAGTGATGCTTACTCCTTTGTGGGTGAAACGTAACCCCAGGTCGAGTCGCTTCTTCGTTATTGTACCATCACATTGATTTGTATGCTTTATCAAATTGCTTCGTGCGTTTGTTAGCTTCTCTATGACATTAGATAATTCTTCTTGATTCAGATAATAACGTTCATCATCTTCTCTTTGTCTTGAGCTACGTACGGGAACTCATAGGCAATTTTTGACGCCTACATACCCTCGGCACTGGTATTGGTATAAGAGCGGGCACCAGACCTTATGATCAACTTGTTGACCTCTGAAGGAGTTAATGGCTTCAATTCATGAACAGCCTCATCAGGTTTATCCAGATTTTTGAATAAATAGCTAGAGAACTATTTCAGACTTATCTGGGACGATTTCTTCTTTGTTATTGGGTTAACTCCTACCAGTGCCATCCGATAGTGACAAGTAAGCTCCTAAAATGTATCAAATTGAGCCGGCATACAGGCCTTCAACTGCTCCAGCTCTCGATTAGGAGGGAAATACTCCTGGTACAACATCCCACCCACTGGCAAGCCAAAAACTTTAAACATCTCATGGAGGGGCAGCCCTAACTCTCCGTGTCTGGTTAAGAAAGTGTTAGAGTCCGGATTATAGAGCTCTATCAGCGCCAAGAAATGGTGAACACTAATTGGCAATCTGTACTTTATAGCATAGATGGCTTTATACAACCTACTCGCTTGCAGGTCAACCTTGCCCACCAAAGTTTATCTGAAGAGTGAGACCAATCGTAGCATCGGTGACCTACAACGGGTAACTCTCGCCCTAATGCAGCAAGGTGATTCCTTACAATGTTGGCAACTATGAGTAATTCACCACGGGGTGGCTCATCCAACCCCAACACCCTGGGATGTAACCCAATAACATGATTCATGTCGCTTGAGCCTAGGAGTGCTTGGTTGGTGATATACCCGCAATGGACATGAGTGTGATCCTCTTTTAGATTCCACGATATTTCTCATGTTACCGCTTGCTTTCACAATTCTATCAGTTGGTGGTGACAAGGGATTGGTAGAAGATATAAGTAGCTTACTGTGTCCTTATGTAACCATTGCTCATACTTCAGAGATACGGCAGCCAGATCTTCAATGGAGTCTCCAAACAAATAATCCATCTTCCTTGAAGGCTGGGTTGGATCCTCGTTATCTACAAGGGATGCGTCGGTAATTAGCCGACGCAAAGTATGATGATGCCCCTCTTTCACCAATCGAGAGAATTCCTCAAGAATGTCCGAAGCAAATTGAGGAGTGGGCGGGATTAGCATTGGATCATTAGCATTAGCATAATGTCCACCCCTACGACCGTCCACCTCGAAAGGCGAGAATGCGTTCGAAGGGAATTCTACTGAAATGAATAACTTGTGTTTGTTAAACGAGGTTGCAAAAATGTATTAAGGCAATACAAGATGTTGAACTCATCTCACAAGTCCGTGAGATAGAGTCATTACCTTGTAATTGGCGAGACGATCTCAACCATATCACGTACACATAGGATAACGTATATTGTCGCGCGAATAGCATAACGATATACCCCGTCCTACGAAACATGATACAGCATGAAATCACCCTATATTGCTTTAAGATGCATTTTGACCAAGCAAAATGTATCTGTTAAGCGTTAACCCTCACAAAGGAGGATGTCGGCTCTTCCAAATTACCTCAACAAGGAGAACAAAGTGAGGATATAATACATAACATATTCATATGAATTTCTAAGAAAAAAGGAAAGGTGCTTATTAACTAGGCGAGACGATTTAAACTGCATTATACACGCGAAGCACGATGTACATTGTCACATGAATAATAAGATAATATACCTGTCCTTCAGAGTATAATAAAACAGGAAATCGCCCCAAATTAATTAAGACGTGTTTTGACCAAGCAAAATACATCTGTGAAGCGTCGACCCTCACGAAGGAGGATGTCAGCTCTTCCCAATTGCCTTACCAAGGAGAACAAATCGAGGATGCATTATACAACCTAATATGCTAATATTAAATTCACAAGTAGAAATTTATAAAAGTTTACCTGCGAAAGACAGAGGCTCCCCCTCAGGTGACTCAGTGGTCGAGTGACACCTCGGAATACCTGATCTCCTCGTCGACTTAGCTAATCTGCAACGAAAACTAACAGTTCAGTTATATCGAGAATCGAGGAAGCATAGATCAGTTATTAAAAAGGAAATTGCGAGATTTAACTGAAATTCTATAAAAATAGGATATTTTGGTTAAATGTCCATTTAAACCTACGTGATAGGCCTAATTTAGGTCAAACAACGGGAAGGCAAATACATGAGGCCAAGGCGACAACGTGAAGCTTTGGCCTGATTTTCATCCATAACAGATCGTGCAACAAATCAAGCCAAATATCTCAGAGTTTCGGTTCAAGACATGCACGTGGCCAAACAAGAAAGCTCGACATTCCTACTGATCTAATTCTCGTACATGACTAAAAGCCCTAGGATTGCAAGCCTAAGTTCGGCTAAATTCGTGCATACAAGGGTCTCTATTATATCTCTCACACAATTAAGTTAAGAGCTTCAATTCATGGTTAGGAATAGAACCAAAGAGCGAATACAAGCTCAATTCTTACGCAAGGTTAAGCTAAGAGGCGTGCTTCTTACACAAGTCAAGCAAGTGGATTAGCCATGCTAAGCAAAGAAAATGAGTCAAGAACATCGCGTGATACCCACGATTAAAGCCAAAAGCTTGGTTCTCATGAAAAACTAAATTAAAGTTTCAAATCAACGAATGCAAGAGAATAAACCAAACTGTCCATAGCCAAACATCTCAAGTTTTGGTTCCCAGAACCAAATTAAACTCAATTCCCAAACAATAATTGAGTAAAAGACCAAGCTTTCATAAAAATGAAAGAGTATTTTTTACCTCGATGAAGAAGCTAAGAATCGATGAAAGATTGCAAGGAAGCCTCAAAAGTCGTCGAATACTGATGATGGGTGTCAGCTCCTGTTGAGTTTAAGAAAGAAATCAAGGTTACAATGCAATTAACGTAGAAACAAGGCCGCCCTCAAAATCCAATCTTAAAATTCAAATTAGGGTTTCAATCCTCTTTGAAATTTGGGATTTAGGGAATAGCTCCATACAACATCGCGGCTATGGGAGTGAGCCTCACCTGGAACCGAAGATGTATGAAGTTTAAAGTTAGCGAACCTCAACGAGAAGCTTAGGTTCAAGAGATCTTAGCAAACCGAAACCCTATGTTAGCTTTTGTCCAAATCAAAGAATCAAGACTAAGTCGATGGATTTAAAGAGAAGGGGAAGGAAGATTCAAAACTCTTATAAAGGGTTGTGAGAAGAGTTTGAGTTAGGGAAGAAGACTGGAATTTTTGGAGGGAGTCGGGTAGGAGAAGAACACCAAAGAGATTAAAATAAAGAAAGGGGAAACCCAACCCTCCGAACTCACCAATACAGCTTGGGCTGTCTCACACATGTACGAGACAGCTCAGAATGTCTCGCATGTGTATGAAACACCTAAGGCTATCTCGTACACGTACGAGACAAATCAAACTGTCTCGCATGTGTATGAGACACCTAGACTGTCTTGCATGTGTAGGAGTTTTAGGGGTATTTTCATATGTATTTTGGTCCATTTTCGCCTATTTTTGATGTATTCGGGCCTGTATTCATACTCCAATGGGTATACGAGTCTAAACTGTTTCTCATCCTTGAAGAAAAGTTTCTGGAGAACATTACTCATAATATTCTTAAGGAAAACCCGGCAGCCTCTGACGGGTACATAAGGTTAAACTAATTCCCAAAACTCCCAGGAGTATATGAGTATAAACTTGTCCTCCCCGCTCCAATGCTTTAAGATCTTAAACTATGTAGACTCCAGCAGATGTACGAGTATAACTGTGTTAATTTTGGTCAACACGTTACAGCGAAGGTCAATGTCGGTCAGCGCGTTAGTGATTTTTGCTAGAATAAGGCTCAGGATGATTGTTCAAATGGAAAGAATTATTTCAAAGAGTTCGATCATATTCAGGTACAAATTCCCGACAAAGATGATCAGTTCAAAGTCTATTCAATGACATGAGCTAATTCAGACATCAACACACCAGTCTCAGTTCAAGATTTCGACAACGGTCAGATGATAAATGCAGTACCGAAAGAATTCTAGCTATTCGATAAATTACTGAATAGACTGAAAGTTGAAGAAATCCAAGAGTTGAAGATTGGGCGTATCATATCCAAAGTATTTTAGGCTCTTCTATAAAAGAATGAGACTGAAACACTTTGGAGGGGATATCTGTAGGTATCAAAAAATACCTATGAGTTCTCACACATAGTTCAAGACTAAACGAAGATGATGAATGTCATCATCCAAGTCAGAGGGGATTATCCGAATTAAAGAAGGTCATCCAATGCAGTATAAAAGCTAATGAGCGCCTAAAAACAAGTCTGGAAGGCCAAAATATGACTAAGTCCCGAGCTATCCCGCACGGCTATAGGACACCAAGTGGTGTCTCGCGCGGCTATGGGACACTAAATGGTGTCCCGCGTGACTACGGGTGTAGGGTCAAAAAATAGATGTTGGATTGATTCTTTTGTTTTAAGAAATGGATTCGATCGCTTGGTACGAAACCCTTACAATCACTCATGCTCTCTCTCGATTACAGATGAAGAGAAAATTAATTCAGCTTCTCTTTATTTTATGTGGGTTCTTGGTAGCGAAAGGATGCTTCCCTCGATGCTTGAGTCGAGATTGCTACTCGTTGACGATCAGGACAAGATCGCTAAAGCTTCTCATGTTCGTTAGCCGGCTAGAATCAAAGTTCGAACTACGGATCCGTACGCAGAAACTCTAATCTCCGATGCTTCTTGAAGTCTAAGTCGAAAATTTCCAACCCTTATCCATGTAGCCATTCATGGCTATTTATAGCGTTTAAGCACGTAACTGACGTGCTAAGATCACGGGTAGAGGGGCATAACTGCCTCCTCCAAATCAGCACACGTCGTAACGTGCTCCTGAAGATTAGCACACGTGGCTGACTAAGTCTTCGGAGTCATTACTGCTAAATCTCTCGTGGACAACGAACATCATCTTTAATTGAAACAGGGTTCGCCATGTAAGATGAGCCTTGTTACGCAGCAAGGTTCGTCTTACAAAGTATACTTTGTAGTAAATAGGCTTCTTCTGACGAATTTTGTCTTCACTGACTTCGTCTGACGAATTTCATCTTCACCAACGAACTTCATCTTCAATAGCTGGAACCAACTGTGTAGTAAACCTGATGACTTTCCCTTAAATGAACCTTGTCTTCACTGACGAGCTTCAAATCCAACGATGAGTTTTATCTTCACTAAAGAACCTCATCCTTCGAAGATGAATGTTGAACCTCGTTTCCAATTACGAGCTTCACTGTTTGTTGTCGAGTTTTACTGCTCGATAACCTGTGTTCTCGAGGTTGATCTTCACTAAACGACAAGCCTCGTCTTTGATTGAGATGAGGTTTGTTTTCCTGACCATCCTTCTCATATTTTGAGATTTGGTATTTTTGAATGCCTATAGCGGGACACCAACTGTTTGATCGGAAAATTGATTTCTTTGATGAGTCCATTACAACTTTGAACGCTTACAATAAACTCAGAAAAATAGCATTTTTATAAGACTTTTAAATCAAAAGTTACAATTTTCTCTCAAACTACACGCAATAGAAGTTTATCGCATATTGCTTGTGCGGGATCATTTCCGGTGCCGGGGTTTATCTGTGGAACGCCTACGGATAAGATCCGGTGAGCAGAAGTTGGATGATCAATGCTCTCACTTCACGAAGGAAGTGATTGCAGTAGCGGTGATTTTGACTAAGCAAAATCACGGCTCTTCTCGGGATTTAAGACTAAGCTTAAATCCGGAGGAAAGGGAATGAGTCTCAGATCTCGAACTCTTACTTTGTTGAAGAACTCCGCCAAGATCTGCTAACTCTCTGAAATTCGTGCTCCAATCTCCAATTTGACAGCATTTCGTCCTCTTGATTTCTAGGTCCGCAAAATAGAAGCCTTGGGCTCATATTTATAGGCTTGGTTGATGGTTTTTCAGATCAAAACAAGGGATCCCCTCTATCTTCAGTTAAAAACTGTATAACCACTATATCAGATCAGTTGGAACGTCCAAATCCGAAAGAATCCATAAAAGAACCGAAAAAACCAATTCTGGCCAGTTCACCGAAGTGGCTCGGCCTCCAAATGGTGGTTTGTCCTGTGGCCGAGCCACTGGTCTGACCGGATCATTTCGACGTGTCCCGGTCACTAGAGGCTTTCGTGGTTTTCTAGAGTTTGGTTCGTTCTGTCGTTTGTATGTATCTCATTGTTTCGCCGACCGGTACGCTTCCTCGATTCGCTTTGTGCATTTTGTGAAGGCGCAGATCATTTTGACGGTGGCTGGGCTAATTTTTAGGTGACTTGGCTTGCCGTTCCGATGGCCAGCGAATGCGCGGGTTACTTGGAACTGGTTAATGAGTGCGCGGGCTAATTAGAAATAGCCGGTGAACGCACGAGACATCTGGTTCGTCATTCCGGTGATCGTTGAGCGTACGGGCCACTTGGTTGAATCTTCTCGACTTGGATGACGATGTTTATCGCTTCCTCTTCGTCTCGAGCCGTACACGAGAACTTATAGGTATTTTTAAACGCCTACACCAACTAGTGTCTCGCGCAGCTACGGGACACCAACTGGTGTCCCGCGTGACTGCAGGACACCAAATGGTGTCTCACACCTACGTGGGTCACCAGTGTCTGTCCCGCTCATCGGTATACAAAAATATGTTTTGACAGATTTTCTCAGGATTTCTTCGTTTCTAAGCTTCCTAACTGACTTGATATTATATCTAAGAGTGGTTAGGTCCTTGTCAACTGAAGATAGGGCCAAATCCTTTGTTCTTATCCAAATACCACGCATCCGAAGCCCTATAAATATAAGCGTAGGGGCTTATTTCTCCAGATCTAAAATTTAAAGTTGAGGTGTTGTCAAACTGAAGAGTGATCCATGAATTTTAGAGAGGGCTAACAGATCTTGGCGAATCACGGCATAAAGAATGAGCAATTTGAAGGATCTGAAACGCCGTACCCCATTCCTTAAGATTAGGCTTGGTCTTACTCTTGATAAGAGTATTGATTTTGCTTGGTCGAGATCAATATTTCAGCGATTGTTTCCTTCGTGAAGTGAGAGCTGATCAATAATTCTGTCAACTGGATCTGATCCACGACGGTCCACGGACTAACGCATCCTCAGCACAGGCAAAGATCTCACGCAAACAGAGACTATAAATAGGATCTGTGTGTTATTTAAAAAAGTTGTAATCTTTATTTTTTATTGTGTAAAGAGATCTTATAAAAAGATCTACTTTTACTT
>BQKN01000093.1:1038756-1048681 GCA_022839385.1 Asparagus kiusianus
ATCTTAAAAATAATTAATTTTAGTTTAACAAATTAAACTAAACAATAACCCGACAGCGAACATTAATGCCGATGGTGAACAGTAATGCCGACGGTGAATAATACCATTTTTTTTATGAAAATCGTTCATGAATAGCTAACATAACCCTAATTTTGATTTTAATCAAAATTTTAATTTAATCCAATTAAATAATTCAAAAATAAAGATCAAATCAAGATAATTTAATTTGATTAAATTATTATAGATTGGATTCTAAACCCGCTCAGATATATACCATCTATAGGAAACATAACATACAAAGCAGCAGAAATTGCATATCATGTAGATTAATCAAAATTATTTTAAAATCTAGAAGAATACCTTAAACGCTTTCTGAATTTCTTCGATAATCTATTCCAAGATCATTATGAAGTAGCTTCCTAAATAAAAAAAGCCTCCAACTAAAATCCATCCATCACCGAAGAGGAGCAATATTCTGAGATAGGTTCTCAAAATCTATTTCCTTTTGTTTATTATTTCTTTTTCTTCTTTTTCTCCATAAGGCTACATATGAATCCTATATATAGAATTGGACATGCCTTATAGATTTCAGTTTCAAAATAATTCTTAATTGTTTAAAACTCTATCCATAATATTTAAAGATAGAATATTCTTTCCATACAAGTAGGATAGAAATAGAATTGTATTGTATGTAAATCTCTTCTAATGATATTAGTAAGATCAATTAGGTCCCATATCAAGAATTAATTATTAATCAAATTAATAATTTTAATTTAACAATCAAATCCCTATCTGACCAACTATTCATAAAAGCTCTTCCATAATATGGGATTAAATATTCGTGAATAATATTATCTTACATTCGGTCCCCTTCAGTATCAATTTATTTTAGGCAACTTTATTAAACATAACAAATCACCTATTTTCTTATTACTAAAATTGCAATCCCATCATCATAAATAAAAATTATTTTAAAACGTCAAAATATTTTATTTTATAAGAAAATAAATTTAGGATTTTTTTTAAAATAACCCATCGACGGGAATTTAATATCTTCATGGGATATACATTATAAATAAACTCATAAAAAATAAATATGCTTGATCCTATCTAGATATGCATCATTTTCCTAAATAAAATCTAGTAACCCATCATTTTAGGTTGTATAGCACTTGTAAAATAAGCTTCATCATCATATCAAAATATACTAAATTATCAAATCGAAAATAATAATATCATCAAGTCTAAGGGACCACGTAACAATTTGAATTCTCTATCTCTTAGGTGACTTGTCCTAGAGAATCCATATAAGGTCTTGTGCTACACATATCAAATTCCCTATCTCTATCTCTTATGTCATACACCCGGCGAATCTTCATTCCCGACAGCTAAAATCAACCATCACATCTTATATGTTATTGTCATGCATAATAACCTGTTATAGCAAAGTTATTCTTTACTAGATATAGGTTAAGTACAAATTTAAGAAACATCTGAATTAGATCATATCTCCAAGCAAGTGATCATCACAGTGCATAATCTAACAAAATAATTTCTAATTATATAAAAGATACCCAAATAACATGTGCAATAATAAAACTTAATTAATATTCAATAAAAATATATTTGATGTTTAAGGAAATATAACACTATTTGTACATTAAGTAGTGCATTAACATGAACTTTTGATTTATAAAAAGTAAGGCTGGATGTTTCAGTGCATAAAGACCTGTGGGTTCAAAAGTAAACAAGGGTAAAAGAAGGGGGATAAAATAAAACCCCTTAGTACAAAATATGATTCTTTTTAAAATAAGAGGACTGATGTGCAAAAATGACCCATATAAACCATCGAATTGGGAAGATTACACAAACTTGATCACTGATTTTTACTACGAGTAGTGGAAAATGACGAGTGGAAAATGACGCACAAGTTGAATGCTAATCTAACTACTTTCAGGAAATGTATGACCATATTATGTTTTTATAGAAATATTAAAGTTCGAACTGAAGCAATGGTCAGAATGTCACTTGAGATTTTATTAGGTATGAGAATGTCAATTATTAGAATGTCAATTGTTTTTCAGAATCCCTACTTTCCATGTGGACCCCACTCTTCATCTAGTTCGGCTCTATTTATAATCCCTTAAAGCATGAGAAAATCTGGGAAATAAAGGTGTCACGTCAACATTTAATGATGTAAAAGAACAAATAGTAAAAATATCAAATTGGTATATTTTATTTACTCTTAATGATAGTTTGTTATATTTTTTTGGCATCATATTGGTATATTATTTTTCTCCTGTGGTAAATGGACTTCAAATTTGGTCGGACCCAAATTTCAGGCGGAATTTCTCACGTGACGTCTCATGTGGTGCGAACGTGGCTGCCCGCGTTGCTTCTAGCGTCATAAATCAGCTCCAATCCTAAACCCTAACCCATCAATCTCATTCCTCCTCCCCCACCTCTCCCTCTCCACCCTCCTTCGCTCCGCTTGCCTCTTTGACGTCTTCAAGACCTTCAACCTTTTCAAATCCTCCCTCGACTCTCAATGTGGTGAGCTTTAATACCTTGATTTCTAGATTTTTTAGGGAGAAGGGGATGATTTGGATGAGATTAGTTGTAATTATTTATCAGTAGGAGCCATGGTGGCAGCCACGTTCGCATCACATGAAAATTTCGCTAGAAATTTGAATCCGACCAAATTTGAGGCCTATTTATCGCCCGAGAACAAATAATATAT
This sequence comes from Asparagus kiusianus, assembly GCA_022839385.1. NCBI lineage: Eukaryota > Viridiplantae > Streptophyta > Magnoliopsida > Asparagales > Asparagaceae > Asparagus > Asparagus kiusianus. The sequence goes on from BQKN01000093.1 coordinate 1,041,497, forward strand.
CGCCGGAGAAAAAATAATGTACTAATATTTTGCCGGGAAAAAATATATACCAAATTGTTATTAAGGATAAATAAAATATAGCAATTTGATATTTTTTTCAAGAACAAACATAATTTTTGCTGAGAAGTAGCAAAAATTAGCCTTCTTAGCTATTTCTATGCAAACAAATCGGGTCCTTAAAAAATTTAGATTACTACTTTCAAAATATGAAGACCTTGGCGACTAATTTCAAACTATGAAAGATATGGGGGACTAATAGTACAATAAACCCTAATTTAAATGAGATATCACAACGGAAATTTCCACATGCCGTATTGGATTCCGCGAAAGTGGGAACAGGATATTTTTCTACGAAGAACTAAGCATCATGAATAAAGACGGATATTTATCAACTTCCCAAGACAGGATATTACCTGTACAGTGTGCACATTAATTAATGTGTTAAAAAAACGGAACTTGCTTAATTGCAGAACGATTAATGCTGATGAATTGGTCTTCACCTTCTCATCAGCCATTTATAAAAAAGTAGTTCTACGGGGACCCCAAAAAATGGGGTGATTTACTGTTCATGAACAGTAAACCACCCCACCAGGGAGTGACACCTCACCTATCCCTTCATGATCCCATTTTTTTAGGGTCCCTGAGACATTTTCCTTTATAAAAGGACCCCGACGATCCAAATATTATATTATACCTATAAAACACGCATCCTTTCCAATTCTCTACTCCATATCATTGGGAAGATGGAGAAGAAAGACGGTGGGCTTCAGAATCTTCATTTCTTCAAGCCTCTCTTGCCTGGTTTCTCGAAGAAACTGGTATCTATCTCTCTCTTGATCCTCTCTCCCCCCTCTATCTCTCTTTTTACTTTTCGACATCTTGATACTTGTAACTGTTTGAATACAGGTGTTTCCTACTGCTTTTGTCAAGCAGATTGTGAAAGCTGAGAAATTCAAAACAAAAACTGCTACCTTAATCAGTCCTAATGGGAGATCATGGCATGTCAATGTTTATACGGATTATAACTCAGAGAATTGCATGTATTTCAGTGGTGATGGCTGGCTAAGATTCATACATGCACATAAGTTACAGGAAGGATACTTCCTAGTGTTCTGCTACAAAGGAAATGCGCTGTTCAAGTTTAGAGTGTATGACTTGAGTGCATGTGACATAACCTCCTATGCTTCTATTGATGCTCACGATGATAATGGTAATGAAAATGTGAAGGTCAATACGAAAAGTAAGAATATTAGTAAAAAGAAGAAAATGAATGAGAATATACGAGTGATCAAGGTTGAAGATGAGGAAAAATTTGGTCGGCAAATTTAATTTATTAATTTATGCTTATTCTATTTTTTAATAGCTGATTCTATGATTTTCTATCTGATAGAAGCTAACATCCTATCTCTGTTTTAATGTTCTCAAAGAGGAAGATGATGGGGACCAGGAGAGAGAAATTTCTGAAAAGGAGCAGGAAAAGAAGAAAGTATTAGTCAGACTCAAGAAAGAGAAAGGTTTCTTTATGCATACCCCCCCCATGATATGCTTTTTTTTCTTTTCTACTTAATTTATATATATATATCTAGATAAACAAGATAACAGAAAATATTGAGAATATGAAAGAATCTGGTATATATAGAATTGTTTTTCCCATTTGATTATATTTTGACCAACTCTTCTGGGAAACCTTGTGGGCTTAACTAGCTAAACAAGATAACAGAAATAAAAGTTGCCAATGAAGAGGAGGTATCATATATTAATTCAAACTTAATTCACTTATGCTTTATCGATTGTACGCATGTGATTCTCCAATTTAAGAAAAATAATCTCTTACACTAGATATTCTGAAAGAGGGTTTTGAGAAGGAAAACAAAGAAAGCATTGTATGTGTTCTTTCTTTTGTTTACATTTTATATGTCATTTGTTACAAATTCTTTATTTCATTTATTAGTTATACATTGTATATGTCATTTGTTACAAATTCTTTTGTCTACAAATTTCTTTTGTAGACACTAAAAAGTGTCAAGAAACGAAGGAGAGTCGAACCTCACTACAAGTACGACGAGGGTTGTCACAACGACGGACCTCAACCTCAATTCATGAAGTTTGTCTCAGTTCAATAGGACAAACAACACATTACCCATCAAAAGACGAAGTTCACCTAGAAACGAAGTTCGTCATTGAAGATGAAGTTCGTCAAAGATGAAACCGCAATTAAGCTCACCAAAGATATAGCAAAGTGAACGAACCTCATCTGGTAAACGAATCTCGTCAGACAGACGAACCTCATCTGGAAAACGAACCTCGTCAGACGAAAAAACCTCATCAGACAAACAAACCTCGTCTGGTAAACGAACCTCGTCAGGCACCGTTTCAAAGGGCTACATTTAATGAGGGTTAATGACCAATAACTCATCAATTTAAGGATAGTTAATGACCACTAACTCATCCATTTAAATAAGAGTTAATGACCATTAACTCTCTCATTTAAGGGAGTTAAAACCCATTAACTCACTTCATATACTTCTAAGCCTATAAATAGGCATGATCAACATGAAAGAAAGGGGAGAGGATGGAGAGGCTAGTCAAAAAGCCTATCTCTCCTCCCCTCTCATGGATCTTTATAGATCATCGGCTAATCATTTGGCCTTGGAGCGTCGAAGCTCATAACAAGCATGACGAGGGTCATTACAATGACGGACCTCGTCTTAAACAATAAACCTTGTCATTGGAAACAAGATGTGAAGCTCGTCATTGGAAACGTGGTTTAAATCTCATCATTGGAAATAAGACTCGACATCAAAGACGAGGCTCGCCACGCAGTGAGGCTCGACATCAAGGACGAAGTTCGCCAACGCAGTGAAGTTCGTCACCCACATTAAATCAGGCTGTAACGGCCATGAAGACCCAGTCAACCACGTAGGCTAGATTCAAGGAGTCAGTTACATCATGACTCCACAATTTTAGCGCATCAGTTACACCCACGACTCCACGATTGTAGCACGTCGATTATGTGCTCAAACTCCTATAAATAGCCTCAAGCAGCTATTAAGAGGAGGACTGGACTTTGGCTTTGGATACTCGGACTTGAAGATCTTTGGCTATCGTGAGAAGAGAAATCGACGTTCGTATTCTCGTGTTCTAACCCACGTCAGAAGCTCTTGTGATCATGTTCTGATCGTCAACGGAAAGCAATCTCGACTCAAGCATCGGGGGAAACATCCTTTCACCACCTAGAACTTACCTCAAACAAAAGAGAAGCTGAATTAATCTTCTCTTCCTCTGTAATTGTGAGAGAGTGTGAGTGATTGTAAGGGTTTCATACTAATTGATCGAACCCATTTCTTAAAACAAGAGAGTCAATCCCAACATTAATTTTTCGACCCTACAGACGATGGCGACCACAGTAGGAGCAGTTATTCTCTCCGATGAGATAGTGGTGGCGCAATCTGACAAGATTGCAATGGGAACAGACGTCGAGACTCTGGTCATCGAATTTGATCAGTCCGAATATGAGGATTTTCTTTCCTCGGGTAAGCCTAGTCCTACGAAGGCACGAAAGTGTCATCGAGTCTCGTATGAGACTTCAGCCCAAGTGGCTTCTGATGATTCAACTCGAGTCAGTCTCGAGAAAAAGTCTAAGCCCCTCAAAGAGGAGGCTCCAGTAACTAGCCGTCAGGCTAAGAAATGGATTGTCAAACAACCTAGCCGAACTTCGACTTCTGCCAGCTAAACTATGACTTTTGAAAATGAATCTCGTCCAGCTTCGCCTGAGGCAAAGGTTCCTACTAGTTCACTGTCGAGACGCACCCGACAACGTCAGCGTCAGAATTAAGCTCTTCGTAGGGCTTGAGCTTTGATCTCGCTAGACGGTTTTCATTAATGACCGATGGTTGATCAACCTAAAATCAACAAGTCTGACGAGGGTCAGGTGACGAAAGACGGACCTCATCCTCATACACGAGTATCCCCAGACAACAAGCCTCATCCTCAAAAAGAGGTTCAATAGTTTCAACAAGAGGTTCATACCGACGTTCGTAAAGAAAACGAACCTCAGGATAAGAACCAACTGAGAAGGCACAAGCGTCAAGCTCGTTCTACTAATGAATGTCGTCACATGAATAATAGAGTTCGTCAATCTACCCAAGTTCGTCAACCTCTATCATTCAAAGGGTCTCACTTGGGTAAAGTCAAGATGACGGAGTCGACTGGGGGTTGTTCAGCTGGTGACCTTCGGGATTATCTCACGCGCAAGCGCAACATGAGCCAAATGTAATCTCATTACTGCTGTGAGATACTCATTTCTGCAGTATTTTTCCAATATTCATGTGGGGAGTCAACTCATAAGCCTTCAGTCTTTGAACGGTTAACTGAACCGTCGATGGTCTCATCATCAAGAAGAAGACGCTTTTGTCCCAAGAAACAAGCACCCTAGAATCGCCACATTGAAGTGATGATTAATATGGTCAGCAATGGCAAGAACAAAGTTTCGGCTTATTCTTCTGAATCTTCTAATCCTGAATACTCTCTAGGACTAGGGGAAATGCTTATCGAAGTACAAGGAGTGTATCAACACATTTGTACTCGTATTGGTGTGGTGATCTCGTTTGATTATCGTCGATTAGCGGGCATTAGAGATGAGGTTGAGGAAGAACCTGAAAACTTAGCAATTGCAACCTCTCAGCCTTCCAACACCGACCAAAGTGAACAAGCAAGTGCTCACATGGCCGGAAGTGAGGAGGACCTGGTAAGACAGGTGGAAGAGCAACAATCAACCATCCTCCAATAACAGGAGTCTATCAGATGCTTAGAGGATATGGTGGACAAACTCCTCAAGGAGAAGAAGAAGAAGAAAGCCACCGTCGAATCCTCAGAATCAAGGCACCAGTGACCTTCACCCAGTGCTCGGGAATCTAGCCGTCGAAACCAAGATGGCGATAACGTAGAAGATGAGGAAGAAAATATTTTTGATATTCATTCTGAATCATCCGAAGCTGAGTCCAATCCACATAAGAATGATCGAGATTAGAAGTTGGACGATTTTCAGAAGCAGCTTGAGGCTTTAAAGCTTCAGAGGAACTTCAGAGAATTAGGGATCATCAGGTCATACCCTGCCGAATGGGACTCCGTCCCTTATCCTCCAAAGTTCAAACCATTCAGCCTTCTGTAGTTTGATGGCAAGGGTTCTCCAACCTAGCACATCTACTATTTCCATACGCAGACTGGACACATAGTGAGGAATGATCCCATTATGACTCGACTGTTCATAAACACCCTTAAAGGAGTCGCTTTTGAATGGTTTCGCAAGATGGAACCATGCTCCATCAAATCTTAGGCTGACATGGAAAGACTCTTTATAACCAGATTCTTTGACGATGACACAGAAGTATCTATGACCACCCTGCTAACTAAAAAAACAGAAGAAGACAGAGTATGTTAGTAACTTTGTCAAGATATTTAGAAATTGGTCGCTACATTGCCGTGATCAAGTGTCTGAAAGTACGTTGATCGAGATGTGTCATAATAATCTCTCGATCCATATTTTATCCAAGATTAGAGCGGTGAAGACCCAAACTTGGAAAGAGCTTATTCGCCAAGGAGAACAGGTCGAAAGCATGCTCAAAAGGCTAGATGCTGAAGAGCCATGTGATTTTTAAGGAGATGATGACCAATTTTCGTCAAAGCAGAAGGGAAAATATTCGGATAGCCACTTTCAGTAGAAGTACGACTTCCAAGATGAGCATGCCGTCCCAATCTTTGAGTCCTTGATCAAGATGAGAAAGATCAAGCTCCCAGAATTGACGCGCTCCCAGAATTGACTCGACCTGAGGAGATGTCGAGAATGAATGTTCCCAACTATTGTACGTACTACAGAATGGTTCATCATCCACCTCTAAATGCTACACCCTGAAGGATAAGATCTAAGCCTTATTAGATACAGGAGTCTTTACCATTCAATCCTTATTTATAGCTATCGCTGGAGTGGGGGTAGTCATGGTTTGTCTGGAAAACCATGTACTATCTTAAGTTTTGTCTCTGATGAAACCATGATGACCCGAAGCTCGTTATAAATCAACTCCAAGTTGAGTCCGAAGTCAGACGTGAGCATCTGGCCCCTTACCAAAATACTATCATGTTAATGATTACCTCTAATAGTCACTTCCTTCAAATTTCCTTGTCAATCCTCTTCAATAGGTGTGACGCCCCAGGGTTCACACAAGGCTGCAGTCCCAGGTGAAACCCGGATTGTCAAACCTGCCAAGCACCAACCACCATGCTATGACAAGTTTCACCATCACAATCACTACCTCTCTAGTGGAAACAATAAATAGGTGAAGGTACAGACAGGTAAAAATAGAAATAAGATAATACTGGATATACACAGAAGAAGCATAAGAAAAATCAATAATGAGCCCAACTGGAATAAAATAGACATATCTCTGAGTCTGAATTGAATCTCAAATACAATGAGTCACATAAACAAAGTCTCACAATATCTCTCAACTCTATGAAACAAAATACCAATCTAGATTCTGAGATTTATCAACAACATGTGGAGTTCTGTAATAACTACAAAATATGATAAGTAACTAAATGGACAACTAAGAAGTTCCATCAACCTGCGACTCTCCGTGCGCCAGACTCGCTGCCTGAAAGGGGGGAAAACAACGAGCGTCAAAGCGCTAGCGAGATCATCACTACCTCTCCCCAGGGGAAGGGGTAGGAGTATATAAGAAAATAGAATCAGTACATACATATATCAAATCCTTCATATAACTCTCTATGAATGAAAAACAAATAATCAATGATAAATACTCCAATCTCTAACATAAAGAATAATCATCTCATCTCGAACTACGTCCGAGTGACCTGCTCTATAATAAGAGGATATTAACAATTGCTAAAATAAATATATCTGCCGTTCATAACGGGTGCCTCAAAATCTTAAAGAAAAATACCCTACTCGCGGGCAATCCATCTGGAAAGTAAAACTTACAACTGATCAAATATCTATGTGTGCATCATATTGTACTATAGCGATACTTTTGTAATGCTCGTTACTTAATCGCTCTGCGGCAATAGGATTTATTATTTTCCTATTCCGGATACATATAATAACGATACTGTTGTAATACTATTACTCAATCGTTCTGCGGCAATAGGTTTTATCTCCCTATCCCGGAT
>BQKN01000093.1:1048691-1091858 GCA_022839385.1 Asparagus kiusianus
TATCTCCCTATCCCGGATACATGAAATAACGATACTTTTGTAATATTCTTACTCAATCGTTCTGCGACAATAGGTTTTATCTTCCTATCCCGGATACATGAAATAACGATACTATTGTAATACTATTACTCAATCGTTCTGCGGTAAATAGGTTTTATCTCCCTATTTCCGGATATATGAATTAACTATACTCTTTCATATGTATTCATCAGCTCAACGTGCGACAAAAAGTATGTTAACACAACATAATCTAAGTGTACGTGCACATATCTCGGTGTGCGTGTCCATATCTGGTGTTCATCATTATCCCAGATGTTAAACAACTCTTAAGCATTGTATATAACAGTACAAGATCGAGAAACTCTCTCAAAAATAACAAACAACAGCAAAACTCAAGAAACCTTTACGTAATATATCAATTTATTTCAAATCAGCACATCTGCAGTTTTCTGCAGAACATATCATTAGTAAATTGAGAATATCTTTCTCTGGACAAACTCTTTTTAAGAATAGTTTTTCGTTTTAAAAACTAGACTCACATAGCTATCATTTTCCACTGATTTTGCTCAGTTTGGAGTTCATATGATATTTCTAATTTCCAGTCAAACATTTTATTTGTGCAGCAGATTTTCTGCAGAACCTATCATCAGTAAATTGAGCATATCTTTCTCTAGGAAAACTATCTTTAGGTATAGTTTTCTGTTTTGAAAACTAGATTCACATATCTTTCAATTGAAATTAGTTTGGTTCAATTTGGATTTCATTTGTTATTTCAAATGTCTAGCTCAATAGTATATATGTGCAGCAGATTTTCAGCAGAACATAACAAGCATGATTATTTGCACAAGAAATCATATGTAAACCTTCAATCATGCACGAAACTTTAAAACGAAGAATAAGACATCTAAATTCAGATAAACAATGTTTAAATTATTTTTAGATCTTAAAATACTTCTGTAAATTCATGCTTAATCTCTTTAACATTAAAAGACATAGTCTTTATACATATATACAAAAGATCTAATTTTTATACACAAATTAATTGATTAGGCTCTATAAAACTCATTAAAAACTCTTTAAAAATATTTTAAAAACTAGGAGGGGGATTAGTAGAGATGATACTCGCCTGGGGTTGTAGGAAAACTTGTTAGAAGCAACATCGAAGGAGATCTCCACTCCAAAAGCCAAAAATCAACAAAACACAACTTGAAAGCCTCAAATCTTCTCCAAGAATTCAAAATAGGGTTTATGGGGGTTTGGTGGCTGTTAGAGTTCTTAGATATGATAAAAGAAAAGAATTTTTGTGAAAAATACATGTATTTATAGAGGCAAACCCGAAACAAACCTGTTAGACCCGAACTAGGAAACCTAGTCTGACTAGGAAAATACCCCTTCGGTATTTTAGCTGTAACTTTCTCATCTGACCTCAGAATGAGGTGCTCTAAGACTTGTTGGAAAGCTGTTGAAGAGACCTACAACTTTGGTCTTTTACACTTTTCCAAATTCTAACTACATCGGTGTACAAAATATAAAAACTCATAACTGGTCATTATTCCTAGATTTTCACTCTTGGCCTTTGTGCATGTTTTGTGTATTTGTACTCATATTTTCACAAATATACATTGAGTTAATCTCAAATCAATTCTTATCATATCCAAAAATCAAAATATATTATTTTTCACCATATAACATATTTATCATTATTTATCATAAAATATTCAAATTTACGGGGTTTTACAATAGGATGGCGGGACCACAAAACTATCATGTTAATGATTACCTCTGATAGTCACTTCCTTTAAATTCTCTCACCAATTCTCTTTAATAGGATGGAGGGACCACAAAACTATCATGTTAATGATTACCTCTGATAGTCACTTCCTCCAAATTCCATCGTCAATCCTCTTTAATAGGATGACGGGACCACAAAATTCTATCAAGTTAATGATTACCTCTAATAGTCAACACCGTCAAGTAGCGACCTACCATGCGATGAGTCCCTACTTGTCTTTCGATCAAAATAATGATCTACCATGTGATGATTCACTATTTAACCTTTTTCGAATGTTTTATCTCCTTAGAACGATCGAAAATAGTGACCTACCACGCGATGTGTCACTATTCCAATCATAGTCGTTATACTCTCATGTCACTGAATGACTTGCTAATTTTCACACTGTCATTCCTACAAATGATTTTGTTTATGATATTGGCCTACCATGTGATGTGCCTCTGTCCTGATCACAGTTGTTATACTCTCATGTCACTGAATGACTTTATCATTTCCGCACCGTCATTCTCGCAAATGACGTTGTTCATCGATAGTGGCCTACCAAACGATGAGCCCTTATCTTCCCCCTTGTTTCCAAATAGTGACCTAACATGTGATGAGTCACTATTCATCAATGATACCACATCATCCCAACAGGCCTACCATGTGATGAGCCTCACTTTTAAAATATCAGGTTGAGTTGTTATATTGAACGACACAACCAAACTCTAACACTTAATCTAATACCTTGAACGGTTAAAGATAGAGAAGAAATCTTAGCATTAAGTCTAAGAGAAACTTCTCGACAACTTATCATGCTAAGAGAAAAAGCATGGCTAGTCTAACTCAAACGATAATTGGTAAAGACAAATCAAGTCCGTTGATAGTTGATGATTTGCTAAAAATCCTAAGTCTTGATTGTCAGTCCCACATGAGTTTGATGAAGTTCACCCCGTAGCATTGAAGCTCACTAAGAGGCCAACCTCGCTAAGAGGCTAAGCTCGCCAGGAGGCCAAGCTCGTCGTATAAGCCAAGCTCGTCACAACCAAGAGAGTTCAAAGTATTCCAGACCCATACAACCCAATTTGGGTCTGAAAACTTTAAAGGGGGTTTTATAGACACTAAAAAGTGTCAAGAAATAAAGGAGAGTCAAACCTCACTACAAGTACGACGAGGGTCGTCACAATGACGAACCTCAGCCTCAATTTATGAAGTTTGTCTCAGTTCAATAGGACAAACAACACCTTACCCATCAAAAGACGAAGTTCACCTAGAAACGAAGTTCATCATTAAAGATGAAATTCGCTAAAGATGAAGCCGCGGTTAAGCTCACCAAAGATATAGCGAAGTGAACGAACATCGTCTGATAAACGAACCTTGTCAGACAGACAAACCTCGTCTAGCAAACGAACCTCGTCAGGCGAACAAACTTCGTCTAGTAAACGAACCTCGTCAGGTATCATTTCAAAGGGCTACATTAAATAAGGGTTAATCACCAATAACTCACTCATTTAAGGATAGTTAATGATCACTAACTCATCCATTTAAATAGGAGTTAATGATCATTAACTCCCTCATTTAAAGGGAGTTAAAGCCCATTAACTCACTTCATAATACTTCCAAGCCTATAAATAGGCATGATCAACATGAAAGAAAGGGGAGGGGATGGAGAGGCTAGTCAAAAAACCTATCTCTCCTCCACTCTCATGGATCTTTATAGATCATCGGCTAATCATTTGGCCTTGGAGCGTCGAAGCTCATAACAAGCATGCCGATGGTCATTACAATGACGGACCTCGTCTTAAACAATAAAGCTTGTTGTTGGAAACAAGATGTGAAGTTCGTCATTGGAAACGAGGTTCAAATCTCATCATTGGAAATGAGACTCGCCACGCAATGAGGCTCGCCACGCAGTGAGGCTCGACATCAAGGACGAGGTTCGCCAACGCAGTGAAGTTCGTCACCTATATTAAATCAGGCTGAAACGACCACGAAGACCCAATCAGCACATGGGCTAGATTCAAGGAGTCAGTTACGCCATGACTCCACAATTTCAGCGCATCAGTTACGCCCACGACTCCATGATTGTAAAACGTTGGTTATGTGCTCAAACTCCTATAAATAGCCTCAAGCAGCTAATAAGAGGAGGACTGGACTTTGGTTTTCGATACTCGGACTTGAAGATCTTTGGCTATCGCAAGAAGAGAAATCGATGTTCGTATTCTTGTGCTCTAATCTACGTCAGAAGCTCTTGTGATCTTGTTCTGATCGTCAACGGGAAGCAATCTCGACTCAAGCTTCGGGGGAAGCATTCTTTCGCCACCTAGAACCCACCTTAAACAAAAGAGAAGCTGAATTAATCTTCTCTTCCTCTGTAATCGAGAGAGAGTGTGAGTGATTGTAAGGATTTCGTACCAAGTGATCGAATCTATTTCTTAAAATAAGAGAGTCAATCCCAACATTAATTTTTCGACCCTACGGATGATATATTAGCTTACAGTCATGTAACTTCATTTAGGTTTTTTTTTTCAGAAGAACTCATCCCTAAAAGGAAGAGGAAGACATCAGGAGAGAAAACAAGTGAATCTAGTATACATGCAATTATTATTTTTTGTGTACTTGAAGCTTTATTAATTATTTACTTATAATCATGTGAGTTACTAACTGAAGTCCACATGCTCGAAATTCTTTTCCAGATGAACCCACTATTAAGAGATGCATGAACTCGGGGTACACTGAGATGATGAAGAGAAACAATTCAAGTCCTCCAAGAGAGAGAAACAAATTTGAGGTTCCCATATGGCCTTGCAACCTAGTTCGTCCTTACATGGTGACACTCAGTCAACTAGTAAACTAACTCTTGCTGGTAAAAATATCTCTTGATGAGTAATTTCCCTCATAATATGAATGAATACAGAATATTCCAGTGGAATTTAGAGCCGCCCATGGCTTGACAGAGTACAACAGTTTGACTCTGATGGATCCTAAGGGACGATCTTGGCAGGTTCAACTTAGGCACAGAACTAATAAATTTAGGACTAGTATAACTACTGGTTGGAATAAATTTGCTGCTGCTAATGAGTTGAAACTAGGGGATAAGTGCATATTCGAGTTGGGATCAGAAGAGAACAATGGCATATTGTTGATGAAAGTTTCAATAAAGAAGAAAGAAGGCATTGATAAGAAGAAGATGAAGGAGAAGAAGAAAACGTCAGGAGTCAAATTCGGAGGAGAGCATGGTATGTATATGCAACCTCTCTTTGTTTTCCTTGCATCAGTTTTAATGCATTCTCTAGTTTCATTTACTTTTATATAGTTCAGTCCTGTGAGCAATTAACTGTATCAATGAAAACTTGCTTCCAGATGAACTCACCCCGAAAAAGAAGAGGAGGATAACAAGAGACAAAACAAAAGAATAAGGTATACATGCAGTTTTCCCCCCACTTTCTTAAAAGTTTCAGTAGTTAGCTCAATCCTGCGAGTTACTAACTGAAGGCTACACAAATTCTTTTCAGACCTATAGCCTAATGAGTTGAAAGTAGGAGATAAATGCGTATTCAAACTGGGATCCGAAGAGAGCAATGTCATATTGTTCATGAGTACGGAAGAAAATAGCTTTGATGACTTGGCTTTTTTCTTTTCTTCTTCTTCCTCTTCTGGTTTTGGCTAGTTTTGTTAGTGTCGAACTACTGTTCTGTCTATACTTGTAGTGGGTATTATCACATGCACCTTCTGTGGTATTCACAAAACTTCCTTGTCTTCTTTTTATGAATACAATCGTTACAAAATACTACCTTTTACAAATAGATAACAAAACAAAATTGGGCAATTTTCTTAGTTGGATTATAATTTCAACATTGTTTCAGCAAATGAAACATAACATCACAAATTACTCTGTATAGTTGCATAAACTCGCTTTCCAGTGGTTCTGATCCATGACACTGGTGCCTCACAAGGTGTTATCGATCATTGATCAGTGCACAAATCCAGAGATCTAGTAGGCATCTTGAGAAGTGATCTAGCGGCTACTAGAGTGCTGAGTTCTTTGATCAATTTTTTTGGGAGTAAATTCTTTTGCAGAAGTAATACACAAAAATCCATCATTATGAGTGACTGCCCATCACAAACGCCAAAGATATAGTTGATGTGCGCCACCACCACCAAGTCTATTTAATAGTAGAATAAATTCTGAAAAAGGTGCTCATGATTTTCCTTAAATGCTATAAAACGAGCTCATAAGAGCACGTTACCTGAAATAGAAATGTTAGGGGCACACCCCTAACCATACCGTCTACCACAACTTCTCTCCCTCTATAGTGCATTGGGCCTCACAACAAATTTTATTTTAAAATTTGTTGTGGGGCCCAATGCACTATAGAGGGAGAGAAGGTGTGGTAGAGGGTGTGGTTGGGGGTGTGCCCCTAACACCACTCTACCTGAAAAGACCAATCAGTGACCTCTCAAATTCTATCCCATAAAGATTGTTTACAGGCTTAAGAGACGGACAACAAAGATGGTGGGTGTAGGCGTCTAAAAATGCTTATAGGTATCCGCACACAGTTCGAGACAAAGAGAAGACGATAAACGTCATCATCTGAGTCAAAAAGGATTATCCAAGTGTCCGTCGCTCTTGTCGGCCAGCTCCAAAGTACCCAACGGGCTTGTCGGTCAGCTCCAAAGTGCCTGACGGGCTTGTCGGTCAGCTCCAAAGTGCCTGTCGTGCTTGTCGGTCAGCTCTAAAGTGTCCGACGCGCTTATCGGTCAGCTCCAAGTGCCCGACGTTCTTATCGGTCAGCTCCAAGTTCCGGTTAGCTTCAAGTGTCTGACGTGCTTGTTGGTCAGGTTCAAATTTTGTAAAGAAGCTAACGAGCACATAAAGCAAGTTAGCAAAACGTACAAGTCAACAAGACAACCAAATACGCAAAAAGGAAGAAAGTACAAGTCTGAGAAAAGTCAGAAATGCTATAAAAAATACTCAAAGGTGACTCACATACTTTTCTGGCACCACGAGATGACCTGCATACTTTTCGGACATCACAAGGTAACCCGAACAAATGATTAGACTTTCAACTATGATACGATTCGAGTCTGAAAAAGCTCAAAACATAAAAGTTGTTGGTCTCTTTGTCAAATTTCCAACATATCTTAAACCAGCTCAATCCTAAGTCGGACGAGAGAGTTAAGACCAAAATGCCAAAGGTATCGCAAATGAGTGCGAGTCACTCCAAGGTGACCCGCACACTTGTGAGTCACCTCAAAAGAATTGAGATTTCTACCCTGACTCGCATCGAATCTAAAAAATATCAAACTATAAAAGTTATAGGTCTCTTCGTCATCTTTCTAACGTATCTTGAATCACATTAATCCGAGGTCGGATGAGAGAGTTAAGGCCAAAATACCGAATGCATCACAAATGAGTGCGGATCACTCCAGAGTGACCTGCACACTTGCAGGTCACCTCGAAAGAATTTAGATTTGGACCCTGACCTGCTTCGAATCTGAAAAATCTCAAAACATAAAAGTCGTAGTCTCTTCATCAGCCTTTCAACTCCTCTTGAATCATATTAATCCGATGTTGTATGGGAGAGTTAAGGACAAAATACCGAAGATATCGTAAATGAGTGCGGGTCATTCCAGAGTGACCCACACACTTGCGGGTCACCTCAAAAAATTGAGATTTAGACCCTGACCCACTTCGAATCTGAAAAATCTCAAAACATAAAAGTTATAGGTCTCTTCGTTAGCTTTCCAACGCATTTCGAACTAGCTCAATCCAAGATTAGACGAGAGAGTTAAGACTAAAATACCAAAGATACCTCAAAGTGACCCGCACAAGTGCGGGTCACCACGAGATGACCCGTACAAGTGTGGGTCACGTCAACCTGACCTGTGCCTCGGTACCCAAAAACGTGTATTTTGACAATTTTGTGTGATTTTTTGTTCCAGAGTATCCCAACTGCTGTGATATAATCCCACACGTGTTTAGGTCATTGTCAACTGAAGATAGGGTCAAATCCTTTGTTCTTATCCAAATACCCTTCATCCGAGGCTTTATAAATACAAGTCTAAGGCCTTCTTTCTCAAGGGGAAAATTATTATCAAGACGAGGAGGTGCTGCCAAACTTTAGAGCCAAGAGTCACGAATTTTAGCAAGGGCTAGCGAGATCCCGGCGAACTTCGGCATAAAAAAGGAGTCTTTCGAAGGATCTGAAGCATGTTTCCACCCTTCCTTGATATTAGGCTTGGTTTTAATCTCAAGAAGAGTACTGATTTTACTTGGTCGATATCAATACTTCAGCGAATACTTCCTTTGTGAAGAAAGAGCTCTGATTAATCATTCTGTCAATCAGATCCGATCCGTAGGCGGTCCACAGATATCAACGTCTCCGGGACAGGCAAAGAACCCACGCAAACAGAGACTAATAAATAGGATTTGTGTGTTGTTTGAAAGAGATTGTAATCAGTTATTTATATGTGTAAAAGTCTTATAAAAAGACTAACTTTTTGTTGAGTTTATTGTAACGCCTGAAGTTGTAATAGATTCAATCACAATGAAGAAAGCAATTTCAGACCCAAACACGTTGGTGACCACAGTAGGAGCCAACAGCCTTTCTAGGAAGGCTGATGTGTCACAACCTCGGATCTGCATTCCGGGTGAAGAAGTGGTCGAATACGAGTTTGACCAATGGAAATACGAGGAATATCTGTCGTCCTCCTCCCCCAGATCCTCCGTCTCTCGCAAGCGCAGGAAGATCAACACCCTCATTGCTGCGATAGCTGCACCTTGCAACGCCCCTCTGACCTCCAACGAGGCCAGATCTGTAGATCTGGACTCCTCATCAATCAAGGAGACAGCCACTGGAAGCGCGCCAACTTTGTCGAAGAGAGCTCGCCGAAGGCAATGTCAACGTCTCGCACGCTAACTCGCTAAGTCTTTGGAGCCAGTAGACGGGATCCGTTACAGGGCAGATCTGAAATTCAAGGAACACCAAGCGCCCCAACAGCGATCAATTGGCCCCTCTTCCAAACCAGTAACGAACGAATGGATCCAAGTCAAAAGGACCCATTCGACCATTGAGGAGCGCATCCAAAAGCGCCGCGCAATGATTACGTACGCGCGAATTCTTATGCAACAAGCAAAAAAAAATACAGAAGGAGGATAAGGCCAACAAACCGACAAGACTGCGCAAAGTATGGAGGCCGAAGTTCAAAATAGCCGCCGAAAAGATGAAAGAACTCGAGTCACACGCAGGTGACCCGGCTAGCCGCGGGTCACCAAGAGGTGACCCGGCCACCCACATAACACTACGAGGTGACTGGGCCAGTGGCAGGTCACCCTAAGCTGACCCGCGCCTGGGCCGAGCCAGGGGGTGTTTCGTGCTTGTTTTTTCCGACTCCAGTGAATTCCGCTCATGTTCCGACTGATCCCGTACCTTCGGTGAAGTGCCACGACAACACGAACTTGTCCCGACTTAAAATGACAATGGCGGAATGCCTAGGTCCTTTATACGAGGATCAAGGTAGAGTTCCAGTCAAAGAACGCTTTGGCATGATGAATGAACCCCGAGCAACTCATCGAGGTGGGGGTCGCTCTCGCCTTTGTAACAAGTCAGAGCCTTCCTATAATGAGAAAGCTCCTATAACTGACTGCCTCGGACTGTGAGTAATTGTCCAAGAGCATGTTGAGGTCCCACGCTCAGGAAAGCGAGGCTCTAAACGTGTGACTTTTGAGAACGCTAACAAGGCAGCAAGTCCGCAGAAGGAAACACGTTCGTCGGACGACGACGATGTTATACCGGTCATCATGCTGATGAGTTATACTATCAGGCTGGGGGTACGATCATATCTCATAAGAGAGATACCCGAGAAATGGACTTTCATTGTCTGTGTGCCAAACTTATCAGGGCAGTATTATCAGCGTGTAGCTATCCCAAGACCACTCCAAAGAGGGTCTCGGTATTCCAAAGGCTTTCCTATGAAGCATCGAATACTAAGCCAAGACGTTTCCACAAAAAACAATCAGCCGTTCAAAATGACGAATTTCCAAAAGTCATAATTAATATGGCTGATAGAGAAAAGTTAACTTGACCTTCTATTTCTGACCCGCTCATATCGCATCGTCTAACCCGGTTGTGATCGGGAACCATTAGACAAAGAGATTTTCAGAGAATGCAGAGGGGATTATCCTCGGATGATGAAGCATCAGATGTCAATTCTGCAATCATTTCTGACAATACGGTATCCAGTCTAGGACAATCCCGCGACACACTTATGATCAACACTGAGCAAATGGCCAAAATCATCGAGGATGCTTTGGCTAAGTAAAAAGAGAACCTCAAGTTTGAATTAGAAATAACCATGATGCAGAGGAAGGAATAGCATGACCAACAGATTTAGGCTCTGTCCAATCAACTTGGTGAATCCAGCCATTGCAATATTGCTAACCAAGCAGGTAGTAATTCAGATATGGATGAACACCTCAATAAAGAGAACCCTCCGGCTGACCAAAATGTTAGGGGTAGCCCTACTAAAGACAGCAACGTTAGAGATGGTCCCACCGAAGATGACAATGCCGGGGGTGGCCGCATTATTCCTCTTAGAAATCGTTCAAAGCATGATACAGACGAGGACGAGAAGATGAAAGACCTCAAGAGTAAAATCAACGCTCTGATGTCTGCTCGAGAGGTAAAAAAGACCGGTATTCCGTATCCCTATCCAACAGAGTGGGAGTCGATCCCGTATCCAGCGATGTTCAACCTGATAAAGTTCACGCCATTCGACGGTAAGGGCTCCCCCACTCAACACTTGATTTATTTCAAACCCCACTTGGGAGTGATCTCTAGCAATGAGCTTTTGATGGTCTGGTCATTCGTTAGCATCCTTCACGGGTCTACCTTCTATTGGTACTATCGTCTCAAGCCTGGAAGCATCAACGGCTGGGATGACATGGAAAGCTCACTTCTCGACAATTTCTTTGATGACGACAATGATGTATCCATCAGGATACTCTTTGAGGAGAAACAAGAAGACGAAGAGACGGTCGACGACTTCATCAAGCGCTTTCGAAATAAGAAGATGAATTTTCAAGATCCAGTCACAGAGGACTTCATCCTCCAAGCCTGTCATAACCTGTCCATTGATATTTTGGAAGTTATGGGAGTATCAACGTCCAACATCTGGAGAGATGGCCGAACGTTTCCTCAGAAGGAAGAAAGTCGAAATAAACCAACCGACAGCTAACCCTTCGAACTCAAGCTTCGTCTCCCGTGGTAAAGGGAAGGCACCTGCAACAGTTGTTAACATTAATCAGACGTCATAACAACAACCTTGAAGATAGCCCTAGAGTTGGAATTGAATGAGAGACACGAGTGGTGTCTCTTGTCGGGTAGAGACGCTGTTTGGCCTTCAGCACCCAAACCTGCTTAGGTCTTTGTGATTTTTTGACCATCTCTTCCTTTTGTAACTCTTGTGTTTTTCGTAAAAGGATCCGGGCATGCGTAAGAAGTGCATGACGCTTTTAGATGCGCTCATCGAGAGTGGAACAGTTCCATTTGACACGAATTCATTCGTTAGTACGTGATTTGGAGAAGAATCCTGAAGCTTGCTGTCACGCCCCGCTTCCCAAAATACCCGGGAATCGGAACGTGAACAAGCCCGCGACGTATTAGACTGAGGAGAGATAAGTGCTAGACCCCGTCTTCTCAATCTAATACGCTAAGCGTCTGGAAATATAACAAAGCGAAGTCACAGGTCCCCGATCACAATAGCAAGAATATAAAGACAACTCAGAATAAAATAATACATATCATAAATGAATATCATCCCAGACATGAAATACGGGTCAACCATGCCCTTATACAAGACTATCTGAACGAAATACTGAAAATATAAAATACAATGATCCAGCGGAAGGAAATGATATAAAAAGAAAACTAAGATCAAATAACTAAGCTTCAGCTTCTTCTGCTACACCGTCTTCAAGATACTCCTGCTAAGAATCCTCTGGCTCCTGGCTTATCTCCAAGCTGGACCTGTTCTTCTCCTAAGTCTGATGTACACCAGAGAAAACAGGTGTACGTCAGGTGCATGGTGCACGGCAAGACCCGACCCCACAAAGGAAATAGAACAACGAAAACCAAAACGGAAACGATGCGATAACAGAAATAAAAATAGAACATGTGATGATAGAATAACAATAGAGGCGTGCAACTGGAATACTAATAATCAGAACAATCCAAAAGTCAACCAAGTAACAAGATCATGCAGGTAGCGATCAGAAACCATCCAAGCAACAAGATCATACAATAGATAGAATTAATACTTAAAAATCTACAACTCGAGACGTAGTACGTCGAGCGAAATAATCCAAACAAGGAAACCCTCATGTATATACCATATGTCTCGAATTGTAAATAATTAAATATTAACCCCTATCTATGTATGGAAAGAAATACAACTAGCCATCATATCATAACTCACTGGTCACTATCTCACACAAAGCCAACGCTCATATCCTTAGGTAACTGACTAGTCGCAAATCACAAATATCCCAACTCCTCAGACCCACCCCGGTGACTACACAAACTTCACCGGCGCGAGCCCGGAATACACAAATATCTCAACTCATCAGACCCACCCCGGTGACTACACAAACTTCACCGGCGCGAGCCTGGAATACACAAACATCTCAATCCTCGGACCCACCCCGGTGACTACACAAACTTCACCGGCGCGAGCCCGGAATATACACCAACAATCACATATCACATCTCCTCGGACCCACCCCGGTGACTACACAAACTTCACCAGCGCGAACCCGGAATACAACCACAATCACAATATCACAATTCCTTAGACCCACCCCGGTGACTACACAAACTTCACCGGCGCGAGCCTGGAATACAACCACAATCACAACTGCCCACATGAACCAAAACTTCCTACCCTAACATCTCTCGTATTTCTAAGTCACCAACATACACATGACTCTATTCACGCAATGCCACCACGGTCATGACTACTAACGGTTCTCAATCACAATAAGAAATAACGGATACAACTAATCATGTACAATAATTTCATAACATATCAGATAATCAAAATAAGAATTATAAATCATAACAACATCTACATAATCAGAACATAATATTTTTCTAAATTAATTCATTTTAAATTATTTTGCTTAACAATTAATCTAAACTAATTCATTTTCCAAAATAAATTCTTTTAAATTATTATAATTATCTAAAAAATGATTCTTTTGCCAAACTAAATTCTTTTAATTCATTATAATTATTCTGAAAATGTCATTTATCATATTACCATGATATAATTAATATTCTTTAGCAAACAATCCCACGCAGATAATTACGTCACCATTAAACTATGTAAAATTCGTAAAAAGTAAATAATCAAACTACGAAACAGGAGAGCGGGATCTTGCCTCGGGGTTCGTCGAACGAATCGACGCTGATGGCGCGGGCCGGATCTGATGCGGTGGTGCGCGACGTCGGGGAACTCTGACGAGGGGCTGCGGGATCTCAACGACGCTCGTCGATGACGAGGGGGCGGACTGGGACTAAGCACGACACGCGGCGACGGGTCCGACAAGGGGCAGGGTCGACGGGGCTCCGACGAGGCAACGGTGCTGAGGTGGCCGGCGGAGGAGGCTGCGGGGGAGAACGGAGGTGGAGCATGGGGACAGCGGCGTTGCTTGGAGGCGTCGGGGGCTGAGGATTTTAGAGGGAGTGGGGATGGGTTGCGGTGGTGATGTTTGAAGAAGAAGGTAAGAGGGATATATGGAATAATTGAGGAGAGAGAAGAAGGGGATCAATTTAGGGGATTTGATTTGATTGGTTTTGAAATTTGAAAATGAGAGAAAATAGAAAGGATGATTTATGGCTGGAGAAAACATGGGGAGTGATTAGGGGTTGATTGGAAAATTGATTAAGGAGATTATGGTAGGAATTCAAATGAGAGAAAATTAAGGAGAAATAAGATTATGGGATTATATTTATTTATTTTGAAAACTCAGAAAATTCCAAAAAATTAGGAAAAATATTAATAACATATAATATAATATTTTAAATACTAGAAAAATCGTTTAAATACGTATCGAAAAATTACGGTTGTTACACTTGCTGTGGCGATGGTTTAGCCACTTGGCGTCTCCTGGACTTCAGATCTACTTGGTAGCGGAGCCCATCCACTTGCTCTAAAGCCTTAGCAAATTGACGAGCAAGGCGTTGGCGGTGCCTCTGATGAGCCCTCTTCGATAAAGTTGGCGCGCCTTCAGTAGTCAAATCCTTAATGGAGGCGATGTTAGGATCTGCGGCTTTGGCTTCATCGGATGCCGGCGGATCGTTGTGAGGTGTAACTGCAGTAGCGGTAGCGGGGAGATCGCCTTCTTGGGTCTTCAAATATAAAGACCAGCGGATCTTCGGGGAGGAGGAGACCTTTATGTACTTGCGAGGATAGGCGGATCTGGAGGAGGAGGAGGAGACGTACTCCTCGAACTTCTTTTGGTTGAACTTGTATTCAACCTATTCAGCCACAAGGATTTTGATCGTCGGCTGCGGAACGACAACCTTGGCAATAAGGCTGTTGGTTCCCATTATGGTCGTCAGTTTGTTTTGGTTGAAAATTGATTTCTTCATTGAGGTATTCATTACAACTTTAGTTGTTAAAATAAAAAAAAATAGTTTTTTTATAAGACTCTTACACAATGAAAACAAAAAATTACAAATCTTATCAAAACAAACACAACAGACGTTTATCACCCATTGTTTGTGTGAGATCTTTACCTGTGTCGGGGTTTATCCATGGACCGCCTCAGATCAGATCAAAATGCAGATTTCATTGACTCGCGAAGGAGTTAAGAAACCAAAGCAATTATCTCGACAACAGCGAGATAACCGCTCTTCTCGAGATCACAGTAACGGTGCGATCTCAAGGGAAGGACTGAGCTGCAGATCTGTCGAACTCTCCTTCTTTATGCCAAAGAATTTGCTGAGATCTCCTCCTCCTCTCTGAAATTCGTGGCTCTTCAGCCTCTAAATAAGTAGGGCTTCGCCAAGGCTAGAGAATTCTAGATCCGTGTAAATGAAGGTCCTAGGGCTGTATTTATAGACTTCGGGAACTCTATTTTCGGAAATAAACGGCCGATTCACTTTTATCCTCGGTTATAACCGCTTTATCACGTTTTAGGATAACATTAGATCAGTTGGAACAAATCAAGGCAGTTAACAGTCGAAAACGGCTCAAAACAGCATTTTCAGGCCTGCGAACATCCGCAGTGTCTCGGCCATGGCCGACACACCTTGGGCATTGTAAGAAATATCTTCTAAGTTTTTAAAATTACAAAAATACCCCTACAAATTCAAAATTTTATTAAAACATCATGAAAATTATAAATTTTACTTATTTTAATTCAGTGAGAAATCTGAAAAGTATATGTTAACTAAAAAATAAAAGTTATTTTTTACATTGGAGAAAGTATATGGTAAGTTTTGAAAAATGCAAAAATACTCCTAAAATTTTAGAATTTGCAAAAAACACATTGGAAAATTTAAACCTATAAACCCACTAAAAATCTATAAATAACACAAACAACACGCAAAAAATTATGGAATTTTTTAATAAACATTATAAACTTTTTACAATTTGCAAGATAAAATCCTCAAGATTGTAAATTTAATAAAAAAAACCTAATAATTTCTAACCTAACAGTACATTAAAAATATAGGAGTTACAAATATCTCTTGCATAATTTATAATTTTTAAAAACGCCCTTAAAGTTTCAACAATTACAAACAAACACTCAAAATTCAAATTTTATAAAATACACCTTGAGAATTTCAAACTCATTAGTAAATTGAAAATATAATAATTATAAATAGTCTATAAATAATTTATAATCTATAGGGAAATGCCTATAAGCTTAAAAAATTATAAAAAACCCCTAATATTCATAGTTTACAATAAAACACTATGAGGATTTCTAACCTGTTGACACTAAAATGAATATACAAAATTACTAGCAATCCGTAGAAAATAAAAATTTACAAAAAATATCATACATCCTTTAAAAGTATAGATTTAGAAAAAAACTTTTCAGGGTCAATATTACCCATAACTTTTTTAAAAAGAATATAACTAATTGAAAATCTATTAGATTTGAAATTTACAAAAAAAACAAACTTAAAATTTAGTACATTGCAAATTACCCCTCTAAAGTTTGAAAATTTTCAGTGATTTTTTGTAGTTCCTTGATCTTAATGTAATTTTAAATAGTTTTGTGTATTTGTAAATTATAAAAGTTTAGGGTGTTTGTTTTTACAAATTTAAAATTTTTGAGGGTGTTTCTTTTATAGTTTTCTAAATTTTTATTGTGTTTTTAATGTAATGCATAAATACATCAATTACTGATGATATTGAAGAGTAAATCGTTCTTAAGATATATTAGGCTATAGTTAAGTGTGCACATCACTATTCTTAGGCAATATTATTTATACATGCAAAATTTTTCAAACAATCTATATAGTGGTTAAAAGTTTTTTCACTTTAATGTACTATTATTTATAAATTATATTTAATGTGAACACACTATATAATTTTGACTGTGGGAATTATAATTTTAATATATTTAATCGATTGACTATTTAGGTATATAAACCATATATTACTTTACTTTCTCACATGAATTAATATTTGACACTTAATAATTTAAATTATTACTTTTAAATTTAATATAAAGAGGAGCTCTAATAACATTTATTTATTTACCTACAGGATAATACAATCTCAATTTCTATTTTTTGCTTAAGATTTATTTTATAGTTACGCATATCAAATTTTTAACTAAAATAATAATTATTTATACTTAAATTAGGATGTTTGTAGTTGGTCACTTACTATGAAATTTTTATGAAGATATATACCTAATTACTTTTTATAGTTATCTGCACTGTCCATGTATATTTTATAAATTAATTGTTAATTTGACATATTAAATTAATTTTCCTTTGTAGAAATTTCTTCTTTGACTTTTGGATTATGTAATCACTATGTCACCATTCTAGGGTATAAAGAACATCATTCTAAATGACTTCAAACCAATGTTTGAGTTGAAATGAAGTATATACTATTACTACTATGTGTATATATTTTTCAAGAAAATTATGTCAATACTTTTTAAACAGAAAATAATATTCTAACCTCTAATATTGTAAAACAAAATATAGCTAATTGAGTGACTAGCAAAAGATGACTTGCATCAGAAAAGTGTGAATAATAAAATAAAGAGGAAAGGTAACGGTATTACCAACAGTATTACCAATAGCAAACTACAATGTAAAGTTAACCTATTTTGTGGAGCCAACTACTAGCTATAAGTATTGAGGTTTTCATATATATACTTTACAATTTATTAAAAAGGGTATATAATCTTATATAATAAGATTGATTTAATAATGAATAGTAATATCATTGTAAACGAGCAATTACAAAGATGTTAGGGACTAACGTGTATGTATTTAAGATTTTAGGACGAATATCTTAATAACCTATTTATATAAGCACGTCCACTTTGTCATCTATTCTATTCAATTTTCTTGTCGCTCATTCTCCACCAATTTCGCTGTCACGCTCGGAGAGAAATATAATTCATGTCGGTGAGGTCTTCTCTCCCTCTATCCTTCGATCTCATATTTTTTTTAAATTAGTTTCTTTAATTCTTTTTT
This sequence comes from Asparagus kiusianus, assembly GCA_022839385.1. Classification (NCBI taxonomy): domain Eukaryota; kingdom Viridiplantae; phylum Streptophyta; class Magnoliopsida; order Asparagales; family Asparagaceae; genus Asparagus; species Asparagus kiusianus. The sequence continues at coordinate 1,066,203 of BQKN01000093.1, forward strand.
AATATTTTCTTGGATCCATTTCATACTTCATTCTGTGAAGTGTTTTGTTAGATTCAATTTAAATATACTTTTTTTTTCAATTATTATTTTTCCCTATTTATGGGTCAATTAATCACCAGAATGTTTAGGTCTTTTCGCTCATTTCATATTTTGAATTAACAATTTATTTTAGGAGAATTTTTAGAAAGAACACTTTTTAAAAATATTAGCAAATAGTAGATCAATGTATAATTTTAAAAATTGTGGGTTTAAATTACACTTTTAAAAATAAACAAAGATATTGTACTAGATCAATGTGTTTATAACTCACAAATAGAAGATCACTTGGTGATAGTCTGGATTGATGGAAACAATGACAATATTTCATTTGAAAAAGAGATTATTGAGTTGATATCAATCCCGCAAAAAAACTTTATTTTATTTTTTATTTTTATTCTATTTTTATCAATTTTAATAACCATGATATTCAACTACATGCATTGCATGTGCAATCCAACCAGTAAAACTAAATACATCATAACTATAACAAACCCCGGCCCTTATTCAACACGCTATAGAAAACACGGATCCAACCGCGTTCACATCTACTGGCCTCAGCAAAAGAGATCCCCCCAGCGGCCCGCCCCTGACCCAAATCCACATATGAGCAGGAAAGCCAGTCGCCAATGGAGGAAATATGTCTGCGATCTTCTGTGAATAGATAATGTTGATGACTGGATGAAAGAACCCCTTCCTTCGTATAAAGACTCCCCATTTATCATATCGTAAACCAATTGTAGCTCTCTTCAAAAGTTGATGGGTCATGGAATTTCTGATAGCTGTTGAGGTATTTGGGTAATGTTCGATTTGTATTATTTATACTAGTTTTTGAAAGAGAAAGGCTAGTTAGTGTTGGCACACAAGAAAGTTGAAGCGACGTATTACCTCAACCGGCGACGTGGCTTCGTCGCGACTGGATTCTTCATCGACCAAATTTGGGTAAGAGACGGATTCGTTTTGCGGAGAAACTAGCAGATGCTATTGTTAGACTAGAATTCGCAAATATTGTTATTTGTTGAAGAAAAATTAAAGGAACAATTTTACCAGCATCGGGGAAAGCGTGATGAACAACTGTCCTAAGAAGGTATCTGTCGATCTCATGCGATCAGCCAAGGCGTTAATTATTTTAGTTGTATCTTTATATTTGATTTGGTCATTATTTATCCAACAATCCCCCCTCAAAAAAAAAAAAAAAATATCAAAGGTAACACAATAAAAAAATTAAAAGAACAAAAAAAAAATATATATAACAATATGTATGTATGGGCATAAATTCTATGCATCACTATACGTGGCTTTTGGCCTTGAACCAATACTTAATAACATTTGTTGCATTCTGAGAAAACCTTAGTGAACCTGAGGCCTTGAACTAGACTCCTTGATCAGAAATTAACAAAAGTACACATATAATGCTTACTCTATTGGGTCACGGGTTAGCGCGTTAATTTGGCCATGCACTCAATATCGGCTCATGAGAGTATATAGGACTAGCCCTGACTTCCACAACCGCAGCTGCACGCGGTGATTCTTACGTAGGTGGATCCTCTAGGGATGTAAGGGATTGGAAGAATCCATTAGGAGTTCTATGACTTATCCTAGACCAATCTCTCTATGGAGTAACACAGCCTTAGGATGAGGTTTGGAGTGCCTAGCTCCGATGTGAAATCATGTTTTACATGTATAATTTTAATGATCATCATTCTAATTCTTAGTTAAATTTATTCCCTTTATTTTCGTTGTAAGCTTAAATTTGATAGGCTAAGTAAATGAGAGATCTTGATTCATTTTATGTAATAAATTAAAACTTGACAGTTTAATATTTTTGTGAGTTCAATGCCGAAAAAGGTAGTTTAGCTCCAATTCTCACTTATTACAATGTAACAATTTATCTCTTGATTTCCCCCCCTCTCTGTATCTCATATTTTAGCACTAATGTTGCTACTACTCATATTTATCCGAATATGGAACATACACGACCAAATTATTGCTTTGATTATAGTTTCAATTAGTTATAATTTTAAGTTAATTGAGTTTTATTTCGTCGGACGCTGATGATCCAATTATAGTTCAATTTTTTATATGATTACTGTATGCTATACGTACAATAAGGAAAAATGATGCCTAATGTACTGAGAATTTCTGCATACATAGGACATCCACAGACATGAAAGAAAGAAGAACTTGGAGAATTGGCAATATTATTGCATGTATAAACTCATGTGTTCAATTTACGACTTTATGTACATCAAGAAAATTCCACAGAAGAAAGGGGAGATAGAGACCTCATTTATTAAAGGTAAAAATGAAAGAGAAGGCATGACAAAAAAGTAAGGTATTATAGGATAATCTTTTGTTCTCAAATTTCAAGTGTGTTTGTCTCATGTTTATAAGCCTATTATCTAATCTTATTTTGATGATGTTGATAATAGTGTATTGTAGTGGGTTTTAGTCTCACATTGGTTGTGAGAACACACCTCAACCTCCTCTACTTGTATAAATATATGTGTACACTCAATATTCAATTTAAGGGAAATTTATCCAAGATTCTCTCTCTCTCTCTCTCTCTCTCTTACTTTAATATGGTATCAGAGATAGAGTTATTATTTCCCTTCCAATAAATTTTTTTAACGCTTCTGCGTTCTTTAGCCAAATCTTGGCATTGTTGCTTTGCAGTCGTTCAACGCTTTTTTTTTTGCGTTCCTTTGCCAGATTTTTAGCATTGCCGCTTTGTGACTTCTTAACGCATTTCACGTTCTCGTTTAACCTTCGGGTTCCATTTTAATCTTCGGGGTTATATTTTAAACCTTCGGGTTTCATTCTAACATTTGGGTTCTATTTTAAACATTCAGGTTCTATTTTTAATGGCACTGTCATTTCAAGATCATCTCTTGATCTCAAATTTACAGCATAGCGGTTTTTTCAAGACCGTCTCTCTGTCTCAATTTAACGGCATCACCGTTTCAAGCCGTCTCTCGGCCTCAAACAAACGACATCGTCGTCTCAATCCATCTCGACGTCTCAACGTCTCAACATCGACATTAATCCGTTGTAGGTCTCCGGCGTGACTATCAGATCCGACCGATCTTCGGGCCACCTTGGTCGCCGATTTCGTTCAAGGTTTATTATCTTGAACTTTGAATTGCTGCTATTATGGCCTCTTCACTTGCACTTGCTTCTCAGGCTCGGTCTAAGCTCTTTTGTACCTATTGCAAGAAGAATGGACATCGCTTTGAGACATGTTTTCAGCTTCATCCTGAGTTACGTTTCTCAGGAACTAACCGTAGTAAGCGATCCCCTCAGTCCCAATGCTCTAGTGCACTAGAATTACCGAATAATGTTATGCCATCTACCACTTTAGACCCTATCGTTCAAGCTATTGCAGATATTAGCCGTCAAATTACGGATCTTCAGCATACCACCTCTCCATCTGCTACAAAACTCTCTGATATTCGCCGTCAAATTGAGGTTCTTCAAACTATTGTAAATATTAGCCGTCAAATTGATGCTCTTCAGCATAGAGCCTCTACATCTACTGCACAACTCTCTGGTATGCGTCTTGCTGGTTCTTCAGTCAACCCTTCAGTCTCTGGTATGAATGATCTCTGGATTTTTTGACTCTGACTGTTCCTTTCATATGACTCGTAATGCTTCCCTCTTATCTTCTGTCTTCACTTCCTCTTCTCTTCCCCCTATCTACACGGCTGCTGGACAACCTTTGTCTATCACTCAGTATGGCTCTATCACCCCACAAACTGATCCATCTGGTCATCTAACTCTTGGCCCCGTCTATATGGCTCCTCAGTTGTGTTTGAATTTAATTTCTGTTAGCTCCTTATATATGGATGGCCTACTTATCTTATTTTTTTCTGATAGTTGTATTGTGCAGGATCTACAGACAGGCAAGACTGCTGGGGCCGATCGGAGGAGACATAAACTGTATTTTCTGGAATATCTTCACCTTTCAGAGTCCATACGTCCAAGTTCTCTTGTTGCTTCTGTAAGTCTAAAATCCTCTACCTTGCTTTCTGCAGATTTGTGGCATAGACGACTTGGTCATGTGTCTCATAAAAGGCTAAAAAGTCTTATCCAGTCCGGCGTACTTGGTCCCGTATCCTCTCGTTCTCATATTGAGTCATGTACTGGTTGTAAATTGGCTAAATTCACTGCTCTACCGTTTCCAACCAGTACATCTGTTTCCACTTCCTTATTTGATTTGGTTCATTCTGATATCTAGGGGCCAGCTCCTCTGCCTTCTTCATCTGACTACTTATATTATGTTAGTTTTATCGATGATTTCTCTTGTTATACATGGGTCTACCTACTTAAAAATCGCTTTGACGTACTTGCTGCTTATCAAGCCTTCACTAAGATGATCTTCACTCAATGGCAAACTCGTATTAAAGTTTTTCGTTCTGACTGTGCCAAAGAGTACATATCCTCTACCATGTGCTCTATCATGTCCTCTCATGGGTTTATCTTTCAACAGTCATGCTCCTACACTCATGAGCAAAATGGTATTGTAGAACACAAACATCGTTATATTCTCGATACTACTCGATCCATGTTCATTTCTTACTCTATTCCTCGTCGTTTCTGGGCTGAGGCCATTCTCACTGCTACTCATGCCATTAATACCACTCCATCTATCTCTCTTTCTGGTGCTACTCCTCATAGTCGTGTTTATAATCATCCTCCTCGTTATAATCTGGTTCGTGTTTTTGGTTGTCGATGTTTTGTTCTTCTGCCATCTCACGAACGTGATAAATTGTCTCCCAGAGCCGTTCTCTGTGTCTATTTAGGAATTAGTTCAGAACATCGAGGTTATCGTTGTTATGATCCTGCATATCGTCGAGTTCATATATCTCGACATGTTCAGTTCAATAAGGATTCTCCATTTTATTCTGTTTCCGATGATTTTAATTTCCTCCATACTACTGATCATTCTTCTCCTCCAGCTACATCACCCACTTCCTTACCTCAGTTCTCCTTTCGAGATCTAAAATCTCTCCATCTCCTTCTGTTGAATCTCCCTCACCCGAGTCTTTTCTTCCACCATCTGATCCCTATCCTGTAAATACGACACCCACTCCAGAAAATATTGTTGACCTCCATGCACATGCGCCAGCATCTCCCCTGCCTGAGGTTCCTCTTGCTCTTCATCGAGGCAAACGCTCACATGTCATGCCTACACGGTATGCTTCGGTTACGTCCTATTCATCTATCTTTCATAATTTTCTTGTTGCCATTCATACTATAATTGAGCCAAAGTCCTTTAAAGAGGTCGTTCAATTTCCAGAGTAGCGACAGGCTATGGTTGAGGAATTTTAGGCCTTTTAGCAAACACATACCTGGGATGTTGTTCTATGTCCCCCTGATATCTCTTTAGTTGGCAGTAAATGAGTTTATAAGATCAAGTATCGTCTTGATGACAACATTGAACGTCAGAAAGATCGTTTATGACTCGAGGTTTTACTAGCAACAAGGTATTGATTATGAGGAGACCTTTGCTCCTGTTGCTCAGATGTCCACCATCCGTACTCTTCTTGCAGTCACTGCTGCTCATCATTGGCCTTTATACTGGATGGATGTCCAAAATGCTTTTCTCCATAGCTCTTTATTTGAGACAGTATATATGCAACCACCTCGGTCTAATATTCCTATGGGACATGTATGTCTCCTTCGTCGTGCTGTTTATGGTCTCAAGCAGGCACCCCACGCTTGGTTTGAGTGTTTTCGCGATGTCGTGCTCAAGGTAGGCTTTATAGAAAGTTATCAAGATGCTTCTCTATTTGTTCGAACTACATCGCGTGGCAGAGTTTTATTACTTATCTATGTAGATGATATAATCATTATAGGTGACGATGTGGCTAGTATACAGTACGCAAAATCTCAGTTGCAACAACAATTCCACATGAAGGATCTTGAATCTCTTTGATATTTTCTTGGTCTAGAAATTTCTCAAGGCCCGCAGGGTGTACTACTGTCTTAACAAAAGTATTTCTCGGATATTCTAGATCGAGCTGAGCTAACTGACGATGCAACTATCGATACTCCACTCCAAAAGAATGTTAAACTTCGCTCTACTGATGGTGAGCCTCTATCTGATCCTACTCGATATCGACATCTTGTTGGCCAGTTAGTCTATCTGTGCATCCCTCGACCAGATATCTCTCATGCTATTGGCATTGTTAGTTAATTTGTTAGTACCCCATGTTCTGTACACTATGCTACTTTATTACGGATTCTTCGGCATCTCCGAGGTACTAGCACTCGCTCTCTTTTGTTTTCTGCTACATCTAAGTTAGAGCTTTGTGCATATTCTGATACTAATTAGGCTGGTGATCCCACTACCAGGAAGTCTACCACAGGTTATTGTATATTTCTTGGTGATTTCCTAATTTCTTGGAGAAGTAAGAAACAAGATGTTGTTGCTCTTTCCAGAACCAAGGTAGAGTATCGTGAATGTCCACAACAGCTAAAGAGATTATTCATCTTCGTCGTCTTCTCAGTGATTTCGATATTTCTGTTATGACTCCTACTCCTCTCTACTGTGCCATCCAGATTGCTAATAATCCAGTATTTCATGAGAAGACCAAACATATTGAGATCGACGCTCATTTTGTCCGTCAACAAGTTATCAAAGACAAGACAATTCTACTTCCTCATGTCTTATCCGCTAACGAGCTTGCAGATTTCTTCACAAAGGCCTTACCTGTTCATCGGTTCCAGTTTCTTGTACACAAACTCACTTTGTTTGATCCAACATGAGTTTAAGAGGGGCTGTTGATAATAGTGTATTGTAGTGGGTTTTAGTTCCACATTGGTTGTGAGAACACACCTCAACCTCCTCTACTTGTATAAATATATGTGTACACTTAATATTCAATTTAAGGGAAATTTACTCAAGATTCTCTCTCTCTCTTACTTTAACAGATGATTTACAAACAATCCTAACATAGTTTGTCTAGTATTTGAGTTTGCTCATTAGGTATTCTAAACAAACATCGATGTTGGAGGTTGGATGGACTTGCGCTTACACGATCATATCCATTGGAGGATGGAAGAAATATCGGAATGAAGCTTTGTAATTCAATTCAAGTACAAGTTCAAGCTTCATCTGCAACCAAGATGATCATATCGAAGATCTCTTAGCTTGGGTACATTGTTTCTAGTTAGATTTTATACTTTGTGTGTTTATGCTTAAAGCTCAAATATTACACATATACACGTTTTCGGTTTATCACTTTCAAGTTAAACCAAATAAATTTGAAATAAATAGTTACATTTACAAACATACATGCTAGTTTCATGTTTATCATCTTTATTTAGAAAATAATATGTTTATGGATTAAAGATGTATTTACACTATTTTATATATTTTCTCAAGTCTATTAATCTATTAAGAAGAGTTTCAAAACTTGTTTGTATTGATTTCATTAAAATCAAGTTTTGACGATTTTGTATTGCTTAACAGTTTACAAAATAAATGAGTTTTTACAAATGGGAAATATAAATTAAGAATTTATTTTTCTAACATGTTCTATTATATGTTTATAAACATTTTCCAAAATTTTATCATTTTTGGAGTTGATTTACTATGTTAAATTTATTTTACAAACTCAAGTATTTTAGCAGTTTTTATAATCTAGAATATCTGTTATAAAACAGTAATTTCTCACAAATGGGATGTGATATTTCATAAATTCTTTCTCTAATATATTTATCTACATATTTAGAAATGTACCTCAAACTTTCATGGTTTTTGGAGTTGAGTTGTTATTTTTAATTGATTTTATAAATTCAGCTACGCATATTTTCAGGTTTCAGATTCTGTGAACAGTGTTGGTGAACAGTGAGGTCGACCGAACACTGTTCATCGGTCGACCAAACAGTAATCCATTGCACTAACGGCTAGTTTTTTATATTTTGATTTTTGGTGTTTTTCTTGAGTTTCGACTATTGTTTTGAGCAACTATAAATACCCTTTAGCCCTCAACACTTACAATGAAAAAAGAAAAGTTTTAAAACAAGTTTTTACAAGTTTGTTTTAAATTTTCAAAGATCAAAAGTGTGTTTTAGTTTTGTGAAGAGAGTTTCATAAGAAGAGGAGATCATCTCGGTTTGAACTTCAAGCTTCATATCTACATCTCTCTTGTTTTAGAGAAGTTTTTCTAAACTCATCTTCAAGCTATCTATTATTTTAATTCTCATATTTATGCTAGATTGATTTGAGTTTAATTTTGATTTTAATATACTCATTGTTTACACACACACACCCCTTGAGCTTAAGAATTTTCACACATAGTAATTTGGGTTGTGGGTTTTATCTTTAAGAGTGAGCCTAAACTTAGTTCTCATATTGTTAAAGAACAAACAATTTGTATTTGAGCTTATTTGTTAAGAGATCACATTGTAATACACAAGGATACTAAGAGGAGTGGTTGGGAGAGACGTGGTCGATTCCAAGAGGAGTGGCGTCGGTTATAAAGCCTAGGAAGAGGTTATAAATCCGAGTACTTGATGAAGGCAACACGGGCTAGGCCAACACTTAGAGGGTGTGTTGTGTGATTGCATTGTGAGAGTTATAAAAGTTTTTGGTGGGCTAGAAAACCGATTGTGTAATTATTTTTGAGGTTAGTGGAGATTCTCCTCTAGGGTGAGAAGCAGAGACGTAGGTCGAGGGTGACCGAACTCCATGATCATATTGATTGTTTGTGTTTGGCATTGGCGCACTTATTCTTATCTCATTGTTTATATTGATGCTAAATAGCAAACAGCTAATTAATCCAAAAGAGGATTGTTGCAGGGTGATTAGGAATGATGGAGGGCCAACTCTCTTCTTCAACTTTATGTCTGGTTCTTGAACGAAGGCTTGATGTCCACGCTGCACAGACAAAAAGAACCCGTAAGAGGGTGGGGACCTGTTCCCCCGGTTCCTCCGACGGTCAAGTTAGTGAAACTTGAGTGGGAAAAGGGGAAGGTCATGAACCGATATGGTTCTTAAGGTAGCAATGAGCATGCCTAGAGGACCTACGTGAGTTCCTCTGTGTTTTATGAAGAAGCGTCTCTCTGTTCTCCCCTTTCTGGAAGGAGTTTTAGGAGTCCTTTTCCTTAGGTTGTCTCCCCCCCCATGAGTTAAGTTCATACCTATATATGAAGTGGCGAGATGAGCTGATAACAGAGTTATCCCTTGCTTAACAGATGTCGACTTGCGATCAAAGGGGAAGTCACTTTGGTATGGGAGAGGATGTCTCCGTAATATCCGAAAAGTGATAAATAGGCATAGCAGAAGGCACGTGGGCATACTGAGTCGTCCCTCGCTTTACAGGTGTCGGCTGGCGACTGGAGGGGAAGTCACTTCATCATAGGAGAGTGTCTCCGCAATATCCGAGAAGTGATTGAGCTGACAAGTCATAGAGACCTATCAGGCCAAAGTCTGGATAAGGCTTGTCCGTTGTGGACTGAGATATCAACATATTCTCTAGGGGAGAGGCTTGTGGTTAGGGACGAGTTCTCTACTTGGTCGACAGTAGGGAATGTCCCTTCTGTCGTTTCTGAGAAAAGCCCAGTGAGTGATCGGGTGTCCTAAGTAGGGTCACCCTTGATGATAGGGTTGACCGATATCGTCTTTCGCATCGACTCAAGAGTGTCAGCCTGTCTAACTAGTTGGAATGTCGTCTCGTCTCAACCAACAACCGTCTTCGAGTCAATATAAAAGTATCGACTCGTCTGGGAGGTCATGATCTCTCGTGTCGACCAATATCACCTCAGGTGTCGACACCAGAGTGTCGGCTTGATGACTCAGTGGGGCTGAGACCTCTGTGATTGTGCCTTGGTTTTATCCCTTGATAAAGAGCCAAGGGCTTGTGATTCTAAGGAGTCGTTGTGCCTTCGGTTTACCCTTAAAAGGTACCAAATGCTTGAAATTCGAATGAGGAGTCAAATACCTAGAACTCTTAAGAGTTGCTAGGTCTTGCCTTTCCCTAAGGTCGAGAGAAAACTGTGGGAGTCGGCCAAATGGTTGAGTTTGTTTTGCTAAGGCTCTTGTCATATTATTTTGTCAATATCCATATCTTGGGTGAGTGAACACCATAACAGTTGGCCCCTTTCACTTGGAGTCGACTTTCAGTTGATTCTGAGTGAAATAAGATACGCTCTGATTAATATAGGTCTGTTGAGGATGAGAAACTAAAGAGTCTATTGTCTTAGAGACGTGGCTTGTCATCATTGGCCACCATGGTTAGCTCCGCTATTCATGGCTGACGTCATCAAAGATTTGAACCGTCTTTTTGAAAGACGAAGCGTCATGGATAGAAGGGAAGATCTTCCACTTTTCTAGAATTGGGACATGGGGTATTAAATGAGGATGGTACTTCGTGTTTTGAGTAAACTGCTTCAGATTCTGAAGTGGATCTGGCTTGGTTGCCTCGGAAATCACCAAGTTCTTTGAAATTCCTCTATATTCTTCCTTATAAATAGCATCTGGATGTTAAGATAGTCCTTTTACGAACCTTTTCTCTGAGAAATTCCTTATATTCTTCTAAGCTTTCTTAAGAAAAAAAATCTTCCATGGCTTCTCAAGTTTTAAACTCTGGCCGTAACGAGGAGAATCTCTCTATTCTTCTTCTTATCCGCTCAAAGGTTCATATGGACAGTTTGGTGGTGTTGTATGATCAATATAATATCCCTCGTACTCTCACATTAGCGGCACTAGATATGAGTGAGCGAGTGTATTGTCATGGTGAGGGTCGAGTACCGTTGTACTTGGTCCACTTGGAGCACGGTTTACGGCTGCCCTTACACCCTTTCATTAGGGATGTGCATGTTGCTCTGGGAGTTTCCCCTTCCTAATTCTATCCGAACACAATGGGGATTCTGATGGATCTCATCATCATTTGCTATCGTGTTGGAGTCCAACCAAGCTTGAGATTGCTTGGGCATTTGATTAGCATGGGGTCGGATAAGAAGGACCCACATTACTCCTTCCATTATCGTGGTGAGTTCCAGCTTTTTTCAATTCTTTAGAGTTTGATGAGGACTGGAGGAGGCGATTCATGTGGGTCTATGGCGATGACATTGTCTTCGCCTGCTCGGGCTTGCCGGAGGTGAATGAAGACGCTTTGAGGCCAGTCATCCTTAGTGATTTTGAAATGATGGATCTAGAAAATATCCTCTTATACCGGGCCACGAGAGAGCGATGCTCTGTTTGATGATATGTCTCTCCAAATGGTGGGCATGTCCATGATCTTATCTTCCACTAGCTTCTAGGAAAGGACGAGACCTGTTCCTCTATTAGCGAAAAGTCGCAAGAGGAATACAGGGATCGAGGGGACGAGCTCCACCGCTAGGCCCCATAAGAAGCCGAGGGGGGCTTTCAGTTCTAAGGAGGAGACTTTTTTGATGCCTCAAGCAGCCAACATTATTTCTGAATTATGGGAAAGGACAATGGTTGAGAGGCGGCACCCAGTTAGACCAATCATGAGGTCCCAACCAGCTGGGACGGATAGAAGAGTCTTCTTCTGGTAGGGAGACAATGGCCTTAGCGGTCGAGGAGGGTGCTGCTGGTCCCAGTACTATCCTTGAGGCGTCTCGTCACCCTAGCAAAGAGCCAATTAAGGTGGGCGACGGCGTCAAGAGGAGAGCTAAAACTTTGTCAGACTAGATAGAGAGAGGTGCTGTGATACGAGTCGCCGTGCGAGCACCTTTGATCGTGGAATTATCAAAGCTGGATTGAGAAGAAATAACAAGAACACAAGAACAATTTATTGGTGACGAAAGAAAATACCTTCTGTAGATTATGAGAATAAAATAGTTTACAATCTCTCACTATCTCACTAGAATTGAAGAATAATCTCTCTTAATTCTCAATTACAATCTAATCACTCTTGATTGCTTTCTCCTCCTTTTTTAAAACCCTTAAACAATCCCTTATATAGGTGTAACAACGTGGATGGTAAAGTGATAAATAACCAAGCCCAAACCCTATAGGAATTCGTGCAAACAGAAACCCAAACGAATTAGGAAACCGTTGATGAGTCGACTCATAAACATGCATGAGTCGACTCATGCCAAGTGAGTCGACTCATGATGAGGTGAGTCGACTCGTCAGAAACTTTTGATAAAATGGCTGGGTTTCATGAGTCGACATATGACAGGCATGAGTCGACTCAAACTGATAAGTCGACTCATGTACATGTACGAGTCGACTCACGGACTAAAAACTGAATGCTTCGATTCTTTAATTCGCCGTCTCATTCCTATTTGGGTAGAAAATTGTTTTCATTGCTGAATTTATTACAACTTCGGGCGTTACAATAAATTCAAAACAAATATAGCCTTTTTATAAGCCTTTCAATACAATAAAAATAAATTATAACTCTCTTTTAAACAATATGCAACAGGTGTTTATCGCCTATTGCTTGCGTGGGATCTCTGCTAATGCTAGGGACATTGATATCCGTGGACCACCGCGGATCAGATCTGGTTGTCAGAAAATTAACAGAGCTCCTACTTCACCAAGGAAGTATTCGCTTGAAGCACTAAAATTGACCAAGCGATATCAGTAGCTTTTCTCGAGATTAAGACCAAGCCTAATCTCAAGGAACGGACGGGGGGAAATATAGGTTCAGATCCTTTGAAAGCCTTCCTCTTTATGTTAAAGTCACCGGGATCTAACTTGCCTTTGCTATAAATTCGTGCTCCTTTGACTCCTCAATCCAGTAGTACCTCACCCTCTTGATAATCCGCCTCCGTGAAATGAGCCTCTAGGCTTGTATTTATAGGCTTCGGTTGGGGGGTATTTGGATAAGAATGAGTGATTTGGTCTTATCTTCAGTCAATAACGGCCTAACCATATTTGTAAATGATATCTAGGCAGTTAGGAACCTCTGGAACAGAAGAAACTGATCGAAACAGCCTGAGAACACATTTTGGAGGTTACAGACAGTTCTGGGTGCGAGACGGACCGCGATGACCCGCGCGGCCATCGGTCACCAGCAGTTGACCCTCGCGGCCGCGGGTTACCACGCGATGACCCGCGCGACCGTGGGTCATTCTTGAGTGACTTGTGCGCCATGCGAGTTCTAAGATTTTTTTGAGCTTTTTGGTGTTTCCCGACTTCCCCGGACTTGTATTTTTCGCTGTTTTGTGTATTTGTTCATCGTGTTAACTTGTACGCTTCGCTAGTACGCTGGTTATCTTCTTTATGGTAATTGGAGCTGACCGACAAGTGCGGTGGGCACCTAGAGCTGACCGACGCGCGCGTACTGACTGACGAGCGTGTTCAGTCACTTGGAGCTGACTGATGTGCACGAGCTGACCAACAGGTGTGACGGCCAATTAGAGGTGGCCGGTGAGCGCACGAGATACAGTTGGTTCGCCATTCCAGTTCATGCACTTGTCAGCGTTACATAATCCTCTTAGACTCAGAAAACGATGTTCGTCATCTTCTCTCCGTCTTGAGCTGTGTGCGGATACCTATAGGCATTTTTAGATGCCTACAGATACCCCCAACAAAGTATTTTAGACTCATTCTTTTATAGAAAAGTTTGGAATGCTTTAGATAAGATAAGCTCTTTCCTCAATCTCATAGAGGGACCTGTGAACTGCTTCAATATTTGACTTCTTCAGCCTTCAGTCTATTCAGTATTTTGCCGAATAGATAAAGTTCTTCCAGCACTACGTTTATCGTCTGACCGTTATCAAAATCTTAAACTGAAGTTGATGTGTAAGTTTTTTGAATTTAGCTCGTGTCATTGAGTTGACTTTGAACTGATCATCTTCGTCAGAAATTCATATCTGAATGCGATTGAACTCCCTGGAATCATACTTTGCCTTATTTTGGCAAAAAAATTACTAATGCGTTGATCGGCATCGACCTTTACTATAGCTCATTGACTGGCGTTATCCTTTGCTGTAACATGTTGACCGTCGTTAACATAGTTTATACTCGTAAGTTTGCTAGAGTCTACACAGTTTAAGCTCTTAAGGCGTTAGAACGTGACGGTCCCAAATGTTAGGGCTGCATGACCAACTGTTAAAGCTGATTCATCTGCAGACATGGATCTTATCCAGAGATTGTTGGATCTTTGAGTCACGAGACCAACTAATGGAGCTAGTGCATCAATGACTCTCACATTTATAGGATTTTTGACAAACCCTCAGCCATCAACAGGTTTGATGAGCCTTTACCGACTACCGTTTGAGTCGGGCTAGCATGTGGATTGTTTAAGTTCGCTCTGCATATAATGTTGTGCTGAAAGAGTTAACCCTTTTAGTGCTACGATATTAAATACGTAAACTTCATCTTTCTTACGGGAATCGACTATTCGACAACGTGTGTTAGACGTAGACTTAGGATTTTTGGCCAATTTTCAGCCATCAACGGATTTGACGTGCCTTTACTGACTACCGTTTGAGTCGGGCTAGCATATGAATTGTTTGAACCCGTTTTCACATGTAACGTTGTGCTAAGAGAGTTAACTCTCTTAGTGCTATGATATTGAATGCGTAGACTTCGTCTTTCTCACAGGAATAGACTACCCGTTAATGTGTTTTAGACGTTGACTTATCTCTATTTAGGAGTCGAGACAAAGTTCCCCGCATGGGTAAGGCGCGAATTATGGTGTTATTAATAACAATCTACCATAATATCGAATATGTGAACTTTTGTTCTTTTTATGGTCAAGAACTAACCGGCAACACGTGGTAGGCACTGACTTATCCCTACTTAGGCTTCGGGATAAAAGTTTCCAGACTCGGATTTTAGTGTCTTCTTCAATCGGTGAAAGACTAAACCGGCAATGCGTGTTAGGCGTTGACTTATCCCTACTTAGGATTCGGGATAAAATTCCCCGTGTGTGTCGAACACGGATTATGGTGTTATTAATAACAACCTGCCATAATATCGAATATGTGGGCTTTTGCTATTTTTACTATTAAGAACTAACCGGCAATGCGCGTTAGACACTGACTTATCCCTACTTAGGCTTTAGGATAAAAGTCTCCAAACTCGGATTCTAGTATCTTTTTTAATTGGTAAAAGACTAAACCGACAACGCGTGTTAGGCGTTGACTTATCCCTACTTAGGGTTCGGGATAAAATTCTCCATATGTGTGAGGCACAGATTATGGTGTTATTAATAACAACCTATCACAATGTCGAATATGTGGGCTTTCGTTCTTTTTACGGTCAAGAACTAACCGGCAACGCGTGTTAGGCGCTGACTTATCTTTACTTAGGCGTCGGGATAAAAGTTCTCGGACTCGAATTCTGATGTCTTTTTCTATTAGTGAAAGACTATGTCGGTAACGCGTGTTAGGCGCTGACTTATCTCTACTTAGGCTTCGGGATAAAAGTCTCCGGACTCGGATTCTGGTGTCTTTTTCTATCGGTGAAAGACTAAACCGACAACGCGTGTTAGGCGTTGACTTATCCCTACTTAGGATTCAGGATAAAATTCCCCATATATGTGAGACACGAATTATGGGAGTTGAAAAAATATAGTGTCTTCTCTTACGATAAAGACGAACCCGATGCGGGAGAGGAAGAATTTTATATTCTATCTCCCAAAGCTGAAGAGAAAGAATTTTATATTCTATCTTCAGTTGTTAAGGAAACTCAAAGTGGGATCTCCACTCCAAAAATCCAGGTAGGTGAAACTAAGAGTGGGATCTCCACTTCGAGAATCGACAAGATTCGGAAAATCCTAACTATTGAAAGGTTTGATTACCGAACTAAAGGTGTGTTTCTTGTTTATCGAGAGTGAATTTTGGTTTTGACCCTAACTATAGGAAGGTTTGACCAAGTCGGAGTTAGAGGCGACCCTAACTGTAGGAAGGTTTAATCACTCGATTTGAAAGTGGACATCTCGTTCATGGAAGGAATGGAGAGGGGATTTTGGTTTTATGGTCCTAACTGTAGGAAGATTTGACCGAGTGGGAGGATTGAGATGATCCTAACTGTAGAAAGGTTTGATCGCTCGATTTGTGGACCTCTCGTTCATTGGAGGAATCGAGAGGGGATTTTCGTTTTTTGGTCCTTACTGTAGGAGGGTTTGACCAAGTGAACAGTGAGAATGAGAGTACAAATTACAGCGTGAGTGTTAATTCGTACAAATCACTCAAAGGGGGTTCCTAGTGTTAAGTAACAAATACTTAACACCGAGGGGTTTGGCAATTGTTAATAATCAGGAGATTAAAATTCCGAATACTATGTCTAGACTCTAACAATGAGAGTATTGAGTGCATAGACGTAGCGGGAGTTTGAGTGGGAGTTTCTTATTCATCACCTTCTTGTAGTGATCGGGTTATCCCTAAGAATACACTATATAGAATTCTTTCGGGAACTTCCCGTTATATGAATCATCCACCCTTAGCTTTCTTTGTGAAACCGGGTCTAACATTGTACTTAGTTGGATAATCAGGTTATCCTTAAGAATACTAGACATGACACTCTCTAGGAACTTCCCGTGAAAGAAAGGAAACAGTATAGACTCATATATATGTTAGAGTATTGAGAAGTAGTTTATACTTGTATACTCTTCGGAGTGTAGGAAGGAGCAGTTTATACTCTTATACCTGTCGGAGTCTTCATTCGGCTTAATTTAGCGTTATGATTTTAGCTTCAACCAAGGTTTGGATGCTATTTTTGAGAGCAAAGCAAGCCTTGGTAGGATGAAGGATCCTCTTATGGTACACACAATACTTTGGATCCGTAGTATTATCAGCTTCCTCCTGATTTGCGATAGGTGGTAGCTTGATCTTGTTGTTCTCAAGGAGGAATTTGAAAATGACTGGAACGTCTTCATCCTTGAAGGAGTACTCTTTTTAGAGTCTCGGATCCGAAGTCTTTTGCTGTCTTCGGGGTTATTGTTGCGATGTTTGATTAACATCAACAACTGATATAGGTGCCTTCCCCTTATCACAAAAGATGAAGCTTGAGTTCGAAGGGTTAGTCGTCTGTTGGCTTCTTTCGGCTTTCTTCCTTCTGAGGAAGCGTTCGGCTCGTTCTCCGCGTATCTTTAACTCTTTTCAGGTATTGGATGGTGCTACTCACATAACTTCCAACACGTCTAAAGAGAGGTTGTTGTGACAGGTTTAGAGGATGAAGTCCTCTGTGATCCGATCTCGGCAGTTCATCGCCTTATTCCCGAAGTGCTTGACGAATTCGTTGACTGTCTCATCATCTTCCTGTTTCTCATCGAAGAGTGTCCTGATTGACACCTCGGCATCATCATCAAAGAAGTGAGCGAGGAACAGGTTCTCTAGGTCGCCCCAGCTATTGATGCTTGCAGGCTTGAGACAGTGGAACTAATTGAAGGTAGGTCCACGAAGGGTGCTAACGAATGACCGAACCATCAAGGCTTCATTGCCGGAGATTATGCTCAAGTGGGACTTGGAAGTAGATCAGATGTTGAGTGGGCGAGCCCTTCCCATCGAACGGTGTGAAGTTAATCAAGTTAAACTTTGCCGGATATGGGATCGACTCCTACTCTCTCGGTTAAGGACATGGAATACTGGTCTTCTTTACCTCTCGAGCAGACATCAGAGCGTTGATTTTTCTCTCGAAGTCTTTCATCTTTTCGTCCTCATCTGTATCATGCTTTGGACAATTTCTAAGAGGAGCTACGCGACCATCCCCGGCATTGTCATCTTCAGTTGGACCACCCCCAGCGTCGTTATTTTTAGTAGGGCCACCCCCAGCGTTTTGGTCAACGGGAGGTTATCTGCATCGAGGTGTTTATCCATATCTGAATCGCTAGCTGCTTGACTAACATTTTTGCAACGACTGGATTCACCTATCTGATTCGACAAGGCTCGGATCTGTTGGTCATGCTCTTCTCTCATCTGCATCATAGCCATTTTCATTTTGAAATTGAAGCTCTCTTTTTGCTTAGAGCATCCTCAACCATTTTTGCTACTTCTTAGGTGTTAATCATAAACACTTCGCGGGATTGTTCTGGACTGGATACCGTATTATCAGAAGCGACTGTGGAGTTGGCATCAGATGTTTTGTCATCCGAGGATAATCCCCTCTGCATTCTTTGATAATCCCTACGTCTAGTAGTCCCTAGCATAGCCGAGTTAGATGATGCGATACGAGGGGGGTCAGAACTAGAAGGTCGAGCCGACTTTCCTTTATCAGCCATGTTAATTGTGGCTTCTGGAAGTTCGTCACCTTGAATGGCCGATCGTTTCTTGCGGAAATGCTTTGTCATGGAATTAGTCGTTCCGTTAGAGATCCTCTCAAATACCGAGACCCTCTATGGAGTGAGTTGGGACAGCTACATGCTGATAACACTATCCTAATTATCTTGGTACACGGACACTGAAAGTCCATCTCTCGGGAATCTCTCTTTCGAGGTCTATATCAAGGAAGATTCTTGGGAGCGCGAAGATGTTATGTATCGCGACTACCCGCACCTGTTTAAACAGGTAAGATGATTGATTTTGATTGGTGTTCATGATTACCCATATGGTCAAATTTATATTTAACGCTAGAATGAGGTGTTAACACTTAACTTTTAATCATTCGGAACACATGGTATATATATGGAGGTTCCTTGTTTGGATTTTTCATCCGACGTACTAGTTCCATTTAGTTAGGGGTTAAGTGGGAATATTTACATTTTAGAGTGTTAACTGTAGATATTTTAATATTTTATATCTGAAGATTTATGGTAATGTATTATTAACCTCTACGATACGTTTGCGGAATTTCGGGGACGAAATTCTTTTAAGGGGGGAAGAATGTAAAACCCCAAAAATTTAAATATTTTATAATAAATAATAAATATATTGTATTATAAGAAAAAAATAATATTTATTAATATTTTAGTATGCTAAGAATTGATTTGAGATCAATTCAATGTATATATGTGAATATAGAAGTGATATCATGAACACGTGCACGGGCCTGAATCTGGGAAAAACGACCAGTTAAAAGTATATGCATTTTACATATTAAAACAATTAGAATCTTGAAAACCTAAAATACCAAAGTTATAGGTATCTTCAAGAGCTTTTCAACAAATCTTATATCACCTCATTCTGAGATTGGACGTGAAAGTTATGGCCAAAATACCGAAGGTTGTTTTCCTAGTCAGACTAGGTTTCCTGGTTCGGGTCAAACAGGTTTGTTTTGGGTTTGTCTCTATAAATACCTATATTTTTCATAGAAATTCACTTCTTTTATCATATCTATGAAACCTAGCAGTCACCCTCTCCCCTCAAAAACCCTAGATCTTATTCTTATGAGTTTTGAGAGCTTTGTGAAGCAAATATCGACAAAATGGCGAGATCATCGACGTGTGACGAGGGAGAACGGGTGGTTTGTGCTCATGGACTACTTGTTGTTTATTTCATAGGCTTGCACATAAGATTAAGGAAAGATTATCTTCATCCAAACCATTCCACATAGTTAAATAACTAGTTAGATGTTTAATATGATGTTGAATATGTGTTTTCATGCTTTAATCTTAACATGTTGCGATAAAAGTCAGATTTTTAATGTTAAAACTTAAACAAATACTAGATTAATAATCTTTTCTTGCTATTTATAATAGTATCATGATCATGATTATTAGGGTTATTCATAATTTTGTTTATATATGAGAAATTTAAGAGATGTACTAAATATATTTTTCTGCAGAAAACCGCAGCACTTATATCATCTTTAACTGAGATTACAAGATAGTAAATAAACTCTAAATTTAACCAAACTAGTAGAAAATGAAAGATATATGTGTCTAGTTTCTAAAAAAGAAGACTAATCTTAAAAAGCATTTGTATAGAGAAAGATATGATCTTTTTACTAACAGTATGTCCTGCAGAAAAACTGTTATATATATATAATGTTTAACTGGATAATTGGGATAACAAATGAACTCCAAACTGAACCAAACTTATATCATTTGAAAGATTTGTGAATCTAGGTTTCAAAACAAAAAACCATTCTTAAAAAAAGTTTGTATAGAGAAAGATATGATCTTTTTACTAACAATATGTCCTACAGAAAAACCACTGCACATGTATAATGTTTAACTGGAGATTTGGGATAACAAATGAACTCCAAATTGAATCAAACTTATGTCATTTGAGAGATGTGTGAATCTAGTTTTCAAAACAGAAAACCATTTGTAAAAAGTAGTTTTTCTAGAGAAAGATATGTTTGTTTTACTAACAGATGACACGTCTGTTTTTCCTGCTCGTTTTGTGAAGCTGTGTTACGCCGTTTTGTGGTGCGTTCACGGAGTTTTGAGCCACTTGATATTACACATTTAGTCATGAATATATTATGTTATATATTTAAGAATTCCAAGGGGATTATGATAAATTTTGATTTGATCATATTTGAATTGATAACAAAACGAGCAGGAAAAACAGACGTGATATCTGTTAGTAAAATAAATATATCTTTCTCTAGAAAAATTATTTTTTACAAATGGTTTTCTGTTTTTACAACTAGATTCACACATCTTTCAAATGACATAAGTTTGGTTCAGTTTGGAGTTTATTTGTTATCCCAAATCTCCAGTTAAACATTATACATGTGCAGCAGTTTTTCTGCAGAACATGTTGTTAGTTAAAAGATCATATCTTTATCTATACAAACTTTTTGTAAGAATGGTTTTCTGTTTTAAACCCTATATTCACACATCTTTCAAATGACATAAGTTTGATTCTGTTTGGAGTTCATTTGTTATCCTAATTATCCAGTTAAACTTTATATATGTATAGCAGTTTTTCTGAAGGACATATTGTTAGTAAAAAGATCATATCTTTCTCTATATAAATGATTTTTATGATTAGTCTTCTGTTTTAGAAACTAGACACATATATCTTTCATTTTCCATTAGTTTGGTTAAATTTGGAGTTTATTTACTATCTTGCAATCTCGGTTAAAGATGATACAAGTGCTGCAGTTTTTTGCAGAAAAATATATTTAGTACATCTCTTAAATTTCTCATATATAAACAAAATTAAGAATAACCCTAATAATCATGATCATGATACTGTCATAAACAGTAAGAAAAGATTATTAATCTAGCATTTGTTTAAGTTTTAACATTAAAAATCTGACTTTTATCGCAACATGTTAAGATTAAAGCATGAAAACACATATTCAACATCATATTAAACATCTAACTAGTTATTTAACTATGTGGAATGGTTTGGATGAAGATAATCTTGCATTAATCTCATGTGCAAGCCTCGGAAATAAACAACAAGTAGTCCATAAGCACAAACCACCCGTTCTCCCTCGTCACACGTCGATGATCTCACCATTTTGTCGATATTTGCTTCACAAAGCTCTCAAAACTCATAAGAATAAGATGTAGGGTTTTTGAGGGGAGAGGGTGGCTGCTAGGGTTCATAGATATGATAAAAGAAGTAAATTTCCATGAAAAACACAGGTATTTATAGAGGCAAATCCGAAACAAACCTGTTTGACCCGAATCAGAAAACCTAATCTGACTAGGAAAACAATCTTCGGTATTTTGGCAATAACTTTCATGTCTGACCTCAGAATGAGGTGATATAAAATTTGTTGGAAAGCTCTTGAAGATATCTATAACTTTGATATTTTAGATTTTTCCATATTCTAACTGTTTCAGTATGTAAAATGTATATACTTTTAACTGGTCGTTTTTCCCAGATTCAGGCCCGTGCACGTGTGCATGATATCACTTCTATATTCACATATATACATTGAATTGATCTCAAATCAATTCTTAGCATACTAAAACATTAATAAATATTATTTTTTTCATAATACTATATATTTATTATTTATTATAAAATATTTAAATTTTTTAGGGTTTTACATGTTCGTACCCCTAGCCCGATAGTACAACTCATCGGCATGATGACCGAAAAAATCTATCGTGTGTTGGCACGACTTATCAGGTATAACGTTGTTGTTTGACGAATATGTTTCCTTCTGATGACTTGTTGCCTTGATGACGTTCTTAAGAGCCACACGTTTGGGGCCACGCTTTCGTGAGCACGGGACCTTAACGGGCTCTTGTATACTGACTTACAGTCCGAGACGGTCAGTTATAGAAATTTTTCCATTATAGAAAGGCTCTGACTTGTTCTGAGACGTGTGTGACCCCAAGCTCGAGTAGTTACTCGGGGTTGAGTCACCGGACCCAAACGCTCTTTGATCGAAATTTTGCCTCAATCCTTGTGCAAAGGACCCAGACGATCCGCCATTAGCTTCTTGCTTTTGAACAAGTCTACACTACCGCGAGGCTTCACTGGAAGTATTGGATCAATCAGAGCAGGGCAGAACTTGACAAAATCAGAAAAATGGGTGCAGAGTGTCTCCTGTCTCGACCCTGGCGCGGGTCAGACCCTGGCGCGGGTCAGACCCTGGCGCGGGTCAGACCCTGTTGACCAGCGGCTGGGAGGGTCAGACTTGAGTGACCCACGGTTTGGAGGGTCAGACCTGAGTGACCCACGGCTTAGAGGGTTAGACTTGAGTGACCCGTGGCTAGGAGGGTCAGACATAAGTGACCCGCGGCTTGGAGGGATAGACCTGAGTGACCCGTGACTTGGAGAGTCAGACCTGAGTGACCCGTGGCTGGAAGGGTCAGACCTGAGTGACCCGCGGCTTAGAGGGTCAGACTTGAGTAACCCGTGGCTTGGCGGGTCAGACTTGTGTGACCCGCGGCTAGGCGGGTTATCTGGGTGTGACTCACGTTTTTTTATCTTTTTGGCCGTTGTTTTGTACTTTGGCCTCCAAGTTTAATACAGTCTTAGTTGTTTCTTAGCTATGTCCCTCTTCTGCATCTTTTGTGCCTTTTGCACAAGAATTCGCGCGTGCGCAAGCAGTGCGTGGCGCTTCTGTATTTGCTCCTCAAGAGTTGGACGGATCCTTTTACCATGGATCCATTCACTTGTTGATGATTTGGAGGAGGGGGCATTTGCTCGCTGTTAGGGCGCTTGGTGTTCCCTGAATTTTAGATCCGTCCTATAACATATCCCGTCCACTGGCTCTAAAGCCTTAGCAAGTTGGCGCGCGAGGCGTTAACGTTGCCTTTGATGAGGCCTCTTCAATAGGATTGGCACGGATCCAGCGGCTATCTCCTTGATTAAGGAGAAGTCCAAATAATACGAGTTGCTATACGAGCACCATTTGGTCGCAGAATTACTAAAAGGTGGGTTGAAAAGAAGACAACTAAAACACAAGCACAATTCAGTATATGGCGAAGGAAATTACCTTCTCTAGATTATGAGTATGAAAAGATTACAATCCCTCTCTCACAATCTCATTAGAATCGAGAACAAACTCTCAATTCTCTCTAAACCCTAATCTCTCTTGATTAGAACCTCTCTTTGAATCTATCTGATTATCTAAGATTACTTAGAAACCCTAAAACAATCCTTTATATAGGTGTACAAACATGGATGATAATTTGGTAAATAACCAAGCCCAAAACTAACATGAATTCATGTGAACAGAAACCTAACCAAACCAGAAAACCATCAATAAGTCGACTCATGACTGAGATGAGTCGACTCATGACCTCATATGAGTCGACTTATAACTGATGAGTCGACTGGTCAGAAACTTTTGCTAACAGGGCTTGGTTTCGTGAGTCGACTCATGACAAACATGAGTCGACTCAACCTGATGAGTCGACTCATGTACATGTATGAGTCGACTCACGAGCTGAAATCTGGATTCTTCAAATCTGCTGCTCGTCGTCTCATTTCACGCTTCCACCTGCGTTCCACTGTACTGTTTTACACCCTTATTCTTATGCTATCATGATAATCATCTATCCTTAAGCTCCTATGAGGATCGCTAAGTTCCAAAGAGAGATACACCCGTATCATAGGTCCCCCCTTTAAGAACTTGAAGTCCCGTTCAAATTAGAACTTTTGCTGAGGAAACTCTCGAGCTCCTCCGTCTTTTCTACACTACCTGGCCTTGCTAGGAATCCGGTCTCGACGTCAGAACGGAAACAACTCATTCGTCCCGCGTTGTAAAACCCCGAAAATTTGAATATAGTGTGATAAATAATTATAAATATGTTATATGATGAAAATAATGTATTTTTATGTTTGAGTATGATAGGAATTGATTTGAGATTAATTCAATGCATATTTGTGAATATACGAGTGTAAATACACAAAACATGCACAAAGGCAAATAGTGAGAATCTGAGAATTATGACCAGTTGAGAGTTTTAATGTTTTGCACACTGATTTATTTAGAATCTGGAAAAGTGTATAAGATCAAAGTTGTAGGTCTCTTCAAGAGCTTTCCAATGAATCTTAGATCATCTCATTTAGAGATCAGATGAGAAAGTTATAGCCTTTTCACCGAACCCCAGTCTGAGAATAACCCAGGAACCTGCGCAGTCGACCGCCGTGGTCGCTGCGGTCGACCGCGCAGCGAACCTGGTTCTGCCAGTTCTGTTTCGGGTCGGGTTTTGTTTATACCAAACCCGATTGCTACCCTAAGTATATATACTCGTTTTGAAGCTCTCAGAACCCTCTATTGAACCCTAATAGCCCCAGCCCCCTTCCCTCTCTCCTCTCAAAACCCTAGCTCGGATTTTGGCGTTTTTAAGGCGTTTTGAAGGATTTTCGGTGGAGTTTCGCTGTTCAGATTGAAGGAGGACCATTCTCACTCATTTTTGGGTGTTCATCAACCCCCTCAGGCGAGTGACATCTCCCCCAGCCCTTCACCCACGTTTTTATGGGGTTTCTAATGATTTTATTGAGATTTGTTGAGCCTAAAATGCTAGTTTACATATAAGTATAGTTCTTGCAGCATATGATGCGAAAATCCAATATTTCAGTTTGAAAATAACATCACCAATGAATTTCTTTTCTGTAATAGATCCGGATCTAAAATTTATTTTTGAACTCTGAGTTTTGATGCAAGTTTGCTGTTTTATAACTTTTAAATCATGTGTTTAGAAGTTCACAAATCCTAGTGATGATTTTGTTTTCATGCTAGATGTTGTTATATGATGATTCATATGTATTAGAATGTGTAATATATTGTTTGGAAGCATGGGTGTATTGTTTGGATCGATTTCGAAGCAGAACAGAAATCTGGAAAAGCTTCTGTTCGTTTCGCGGTCGACCGCGTGTGACGCGGCGGTCGACCGCTGGGCGTTCTGTCGAGCAGAACGTCTCTGCCCTATGCGCGGTCGACCGGAGTGGTCTCTGCGGTCGACCGCCGCACTGTTTGTGCATGTATTTATTTTGGTTGTGTATTTTATACGTCCGAGGGGTCGCCTCGATTATCTAACACTATATTGTAATGATAGTGACTTGTCTATACATGTGAGTTGACACTTTTGACACAAGTTTAGACCTGCACATTGAAACACGTGCGAGATTGGGGATATGTATATCTTTCCACATATGCTAGTGACAATTACACTTCCTTGTTCATAGTCCATGTGTTGAGCATACATTATTATTAATCCATGTGTTGGATACTTATCATCTTGGTCCTCGTGTTGGACATGCATTGCTATTTAGTCCTCGTGTTGGACATTCACTTTACTTAGTCCTCGTGTTGGACATGCATTGCTATTGAAGTCCTCGTGTTGGACTATAATCCATTTCAGTCCTCGTGTTGGACTA